>JAABKJ010004660.1:0-24052 GCA_011634705.1 Andricus grossulariae
AGGTACATTACAGTACTACACTTTCATTCCCACTCAAGGTAAAAAACTTCAACTCAAAATGTTTTCGTCCTCTGAGACACACCACATCTTCTCGAATCCGCGGCAGGAACCGGTGTACCAGGAACCTGCGTACGTTCCTGCACAGGAACCTCCAAAGGAACTTGTCAGGTTCCTGTACAGAAATTATTATCAGCTAGAAATGAATTCAAAGAATTTTAAGTTGATTCCAAAGAGTTCAGAAATTTATTTTTTGCTTAATATGCTGGAAGAGAAAATTAAAATACACCCCTTCAAATGTCGACTTCTAGCAAAACATGAACACACTTTTTTTATTTTCAAAATGAAAAAATCCAACCTATTTCTGGAGAAATTTGTATTTAAATAACCTCAAATGTATTTGGTATGAAGAAAGGAAAACAGACGTATTTATTTATATTTGAAGGAGATTACTTCTCAGAGGTAAAAATTACAAAAGATATGAAATTTCGAAACTTATTAAATTGAATTACATCTGATTTTAAGAAATACATAAGGGCGACGGCGTGAGATTATAGCGCTCGGAAAAAATACCAAGTGTTTTTGATTGAACAGAACAATGTTCAGAAACGGATTTCATTATATTTAAATATTTGTAGCCACTTTTGGTCAAACGAAGTTTGAAAAAAAGTTTAAGGTAGATGGGATTTCATGATTGCTTATCGTAATATGGCGTCAAAAGAATATTTTAAGATCAACGTGAAAAAATGTAGATAGAAAAACCCCTGCGATTATTTCCAAAATGTTATGAATATTTGAGCAAGTAAATCCCATTTTATATTTTACCTCAAGATGTTCACAAATAGCAGTGATTTATTCATCAGTTCTCAAGTTTAATTTTTTAAATATATTTTTAAATCAATTGATCAATCATTAGTCGAAGAATTTTCTTATGATATGTAGCTAATTCTTTTTCCTGGATATCATGATTTTATTATCTTCATATATAATTATACAGAATGAACTACAAAAGTGCTACACTTTCAATTAAGAAAAACTCAGATGGTTTTTGTGTCTAGATAGGAATTAGTTTAAATTTAATTAATTTTCACGTTACCACAATTTTATTGTAGAAGTACTCAAACTTTGTACCTTAATTTTCTTATATGGTTTCGAAATCTGCCTTGGCAACAGTATTCATCGTTCATCGTAATTTAAGTCTTTCTTGGGCTTCAAAATAAATATTTTCTTTCTGACATGTGACATCAAACCTTGAGAATGTTTCTCGCCTCGCTTTTATCTTAGTAGCGACTGGTATGTCCTGAATTTAACTTCAGACTTTAACTTGAAAAAATGGAGATTGTTATGCGCGATCAATTGCTTACATTAGTGATTTTCTCAATTTTATCCGTAAGTACGATTGTATAATACAATATAATCAGAGACTAATCGAACAGAAGTATGGTAATAAATACACGGTGACCCTTGACAAATTTCAACGTCACAATCTTTGCACCCGCTGTTCCCTTGCAGAATATAACTGATGGATGATGTGAAAGTTACGAAACCACAGCAAAAAAATCACCTTTGAGGTCGTTTCTTTCAAAAGTCATATTATGAGCTTCGTTGAAAAAGTTTTGTGGAGTGTGCAAATTCTGGAAAATGTCTGTCTTTCCATGGAGTTCTGAATGTCGTTCATAAGATATAATTTATACACCTGATCAATAAAATGAAATATTTTTATTTAACGCTTTAACATTTAACTGTTTAGTGTGGTATTTCATTCATTTGGAAAATATCGACTAGTTCTTTCAACTCGTTGAAATTGCTAACAGCAACTTTTCAGTGTAAAAGACTTTATGATTCTCAATTTTTTTCTTATAAGACTGACTGTACAGATGTCGAATTCGGATAATGAAGAACATAATATTCCTCGTCCACGCCAACTACGTGGGCATCCCGTGTATCTCGCTCATGAGCCACTAGACAAGAGTAACCATCGTCATACATTGATGTCAAGAAATCGTATAGATTATCCTTATACCACACAAGTTCGTATTAAGAACGTCAACAATTATTATTTTGTTGGAGAGTTTAGTAAACTTGAACACGCGATTCTTGTAAACGATTTGTATAATACCATCGAGCGTGCGGAGAAGAGTCTACGTCGGCAATCACCACCACAATCACCATCGCACCCAAAATCACGGACAACAAAACTACCATCTGCTTAAAAATAATTATTAACTTGAAAAGGCTTCCTCGTTTTTAAAGGAAATCTAGGACTTCGACACAGGAATGAGAATAACTTCCGAAGATCATGGAAACCACACAACATATTCTGCAAATAAGGTTGAAAACAATTGTATACAGAATCTTAGAGTCTACTAAATTTAGGAAATTACAGAGTTGAAAGGGAGATAGCTGATTTGAATAAAGAAGAATTATGTTGCTTAGTTTGGTTTTACTTTACTCTACTGGATTTCACTTTTGAATTTTATATGCTCTGGAGACCTTCAGGTAGCACAAACTGCTCATACAGATCTCCACCTTGAAATAAAGGAAGACCTTAATGGCGAGTTTTTAATAAATTAAATATTATGAGTTCTTAACTCATTGACTGAAACTTTTCGATTTCATATTCCAATTGGCACTATTGACCCCTTTTCCACTGGGCGAGTAAGTCCAGGGGTGGTTGTGAAGGATTAACTCCCAAACTAAGGCGTTAACAACCGTGCAGAAATATGAATGGCACAAGGATGTGGTGTTTTCAACTTTGCCTCTAGGATACCAGATCGCCTTCTAAATTATTGAGACCTTACCCTCGCATGCGGGGCTCTGCAAGAGTGGACCGAGAATTCCTTGACTACTTGTGCGAACAACGTAGAGCAAAAACAAACAAACAAAAACAGGAATATGTGCGAGGGGTTGGGTGGTTTGTTACATGTAACGGAAGTGAAAAGTATTCAGTGGAACACGTCTCTTACAAAGAAGAATAAAGCCAGTTTCCATATTGCGCTGGAGAAACACAAGTATGTGCTGAGAGATCCATAGAAGATCATCAAGAAGATGGATGACTAACAAGAATATGTTCCTTCTAATCAGAGATCGTGCTCAAGAAGCGAAAGGTGCTCCCCTGGAGGCCACCACACCGATGACATTAATGCCGCCAAGTGAGAACGGGAGTGCAAAGCCTGCGCTCAGAAACATCAGTGAGCAGAAGAAGGAGCCATGGGCGTGAGCGTGGCCCAAGGCGGATTTATTCAAAACGGTTGTGGGATCGAACTACGCAGAGGTCCTCAAGGACATTAAATATAATGTGCAGCCGAACACCCATGATATTTAAATCAAGGGTGTCAGAAAGACGAGGAATGGAGATGTTATCATGGAAAAGGAGCCTTCAGACACCGGTTTGCGAGGCGTGAGGGTCCCAACCGGACCAGATGTTATTGAAAATGAGCTCCGTTTAGAGAGGACTAGAGACGTCCTCATCAAAGTTAACGGCGACAAAGAGGTCAAGACCAAACTGTCATCTGCTCTCAGGGAGGCTGTTTGGGTGCAGGAACATGCACCAGCTTGTTCCTTGTATCGATGTCGAGGTTCTTGACCTCGAAGAGAAGAGCCTGAGGAAAGGAGTACGTGATGCTGTTAGGAAACAAGATGAAGCGAGACAGGCGGCAGAAATCAAGTTTAGCATGACGAAAAAGCTTACAGGCAAAGAGGCATACGTCGATCTAAATAAGGAGCTTGGTGCGAGACTCCTCCGTACGGGACACGTTACAGTGAGCTGCGTGTCCTGCAGAGTTCGCAAAAAGACGGAGGCAGCGGGGTGCGAGGGTCCGAACCGGAGCAGATTCCGTTGAAAGAGGATCAGAGAGCTGCGGAGTATGCAAACGCGCCACAGTGATACCTCTGCGCCGCCGACGTAGGGAAGTCTCGGACCGATTATCTACCAGAAACTATAAGGATAGGTTTCGAATTTCGCTGCGATTGAATCTTTGTTATTCGGTAAATCTACCAGGTCCAATCCAAGCCGTGAGGCCAACGTATCATACAACGTGAGAAGACGTTTTAGCTGCAGGACCAAATGAAACTTGAGAACTGACTTACCAGAGTCCGCAAGGACCTGTAGATACTTTAAACCAGTTTCAGGAAGCCTATCTTCACCCATATCCAAAACTTTCTCCAGCCAATCTTAAAAATAATAAATGCTAGTCAGACACGGCCTAGTTCCAGCATTCACACTCAAACTGGAGTATGTAAGGGCAGCTTAAAACTTTTCTAAAGAAAGTAGGATGAATTACTTCCACTTTCTCACTATACCTAAGACCCCAAATCCCTATTGAACAAAAAAGGACGCTTAAGACAATGCTCTGGAACAGGATTTGTTTGAAGCGCCAACATTCCGACTTGAATGCTCAAAGGACTTGCAAACATAAACCTACGGCTACCTTCGCAGAAGTAACACTTTTGGTGTCAACCAAAGAAAAGGTACCCGAACTTCCGAAAAGCTTCCCCAGGTAGGTATGTTCTCGAAGCATCTCCAATTGATTGCCCTGAAACGTACAATGCAGTATTAATGGTGGTCTACCTCTGTGGAAAAACATGGTATTGGTCTTATGTGCATTAACTTCCAGATAATTCAACCCAAAATATTCGGCAATAGCAATAATTTTTCTCTGGAGATCAATCTGTGATTCAGCAAGTGCAACTATGCCATCACTATCTGCCGAAATAAATAACCTCGATTAGGTGATCAATTGAAATTCCCTCTAGGCCACAACCAATTGTTAGGATGGAGAAAACCAGGCTAAGAATCTCACCCTGAAGGACCCCGCATTTCACGTCAACTGTGGCCGCGGTACACTCTAAAGTGCAAATAAACATCCTAGCTGCATCATAGTTGCTCTTCATTAGCCTAACAAATTTTATGCGGACACCTAAGCTCAATAATTTGCGCCAGAGCAGATCATGGTTGACTGAGGGAAAGGCTTTTTTGAAATCAATAAAATAGGCAAAAGCCTAACGACCAGGAATCAAAGGATCAAAAAAAAATATAGCCTATACAACCTCTGGTGGCTCTATATAAGGCTGGATCTTTTTTGTCACATTCTTTGAATAGCATGCACGCGAGAATGTTCATCCAATTTGAGGGGACCTCCAACTTTCCTGACTCTCTTGAGCTAACATTTGAAGCTCTATATTTCGAAGCGCCCTAAGAAAATTCCGCAGAAATACCATATTTACGTGGAGCTTTCCCTGCTTTTTATTTGTGTATGGCAGTAATTATTTCGGTTTTGGGAATCGTCGCATCCAAAAGAGGATGTGTGTTCACGGAACAAGCAAGGTCAAGTCTAAGTTAAGGAATGTATATCGAGTTCGCGAAGTGTTGCCACGCTTGCAGGTCGATACAAAAACAAAAAATTTCGGGAATTTACTGATTTCGTGAAGTTGAAAACTATGGACTTCAAAATTTATAGTTTCAACGAATAATAAATCAATATAATTAGGATGTCAAGATGCCTCTGTACTTTTCTGCCTGAAAAAGAGTTGAGGATTTGAGCCGAGGAGGAGTGCTTTGCTCCCTTACATATAATCTTGTCAATCCTGTTGATGAAAAAAGTTAGGGAACTTCTCTCTCCGGAGGAGGAAATTGAAATTTGGCAAAGTATGCCATAAGAGAATAGAAGGAAAATTTAATCTTTTGTTCCTTGTTGCACATTTGGGTGAACAGTTCGAGAATTTATCTGCTGTTACCCCTATTCGTGGTCTTCTCCGTTCTCGAACTTCTTATTCTCCTACCAGACATCAATATCCTAGGAGGACTCTTCCGCCTGCTAGACCTCATTTCCCGCTCACTTCTTCTCCTCCATCCGAGGCTCATATTCGTGCTAGGCCCAGTTCTCCTCCTGTCAGAAATTCTTCTTCCAGGGTACTTGGATACGAACTTGAACAACTTTGATTCATTCGATTTATTCCCAACACGATTCCGAACCGACGTTTCGACATTCGAATATACACTTTCCCTTCCTATGAACCCATTCATTTGAGAGAAAGAAGCAAGATCCTTCGGTCCGTGTCAACCGAAGAACTGTAATAATTAATAATAATATAATTAATCTGTATTATCAACGTCCAATGGCGACATTTTTGCGATATTGGGGGACGAAAGTGACTTTCAACGGGCAAAAATAAACATGGACAGCGGCAGGGTTGAAGATATGATCCCAGAAGAAATCAAGGAAACTCCCGTGGGCAGAAATTACTCATTCTCAAACAATTTTAAAACACTATTTATGGACACGTTTCATCCCCAAAATATTTTGCATTTGTAAAAATATGTAAAACTAAAATGGAATGTTGTCTGTGATCCAAAGTAGGATAAACCTGTTGCAAGTAACTTATGTCAGTGTGACATTGAAAAACCTCAACATTGTATTATAACTTGGGCTACCCCTGTAAATGTCTACTTTGAGCAAAGAATTTATAATGCAGATTAATTCTGTCGGGTAGCAATGAAAAAAATTCAATGAAATTACAACACTTAGTGAACCAAAATACATCTGATTTTCAGCAATTTGAAAGGCTTACAACCCTAAATTATAGCCCTTGGAAAAAATATTACCGCCTACTTTTTTCTTTTATCGGTAAAACTTTTTCTAGAACAAGCTCAAGGCTTTAGAGCTTTTGAATTGACATTTAAAGTCTATACAATTATCAAAGAAGAAAGAAAAATTATGGGATACTTTTTCTTTGGTCATGGGTCGAGTTTTCCGAATCGACTGAAGCAGTGACAAGATAAAAAAAAATTGAAGCAATTCAGAAGATTTCATTTAGTCGCATTTTATTAAATCGAGTCATTAGACGAATGATAAATAAATCGATTTTTGGGATCGACACCTTGAGATAAGCTCAAAGTGAAATACGGTTTAATTTTGAAATAAAAAAAATATGACATAATTATTCTGTGTGCATTTTGAAGAAGGGAACAACACATTTTCGAGAAGAAATTATTTTTCAGCTAAAATTATTTTTCTAACAATACTATTTGACATTTGGTATTTATCCAAACCTTGATATGACATATCTTAATTTTCATCCAATCTCAATAAGCAATAGCTAATTTCGTTCTTTGAAAACTTTTCCACAATTTTATTAGTTGCATTACGTTAAATATAATTTTTAATTTAACAAATTCGAAAGAAATACTTTTTATCAAAATTCATGGAGTACAATTGTTGACATTATTTCATAGAGAAAAATGAGCTGTTGTTCGTTACAATCGGATGAAACTTTTCTTCATTGAATAGCGTTGTTGCGTGATCTACAACAGTACAATTGTTTAATAATTTATTACCTGCTCTTGATACTATTAAAAAAAATTAGGTTTATATCATTTACATATGGTGTAAAAATCAGGGATTTTTCACTTTTCTACCTACGAATATATTTATCAGCGTTAGGATAAATTGTTCGAATTTATGAGTACAACGAATAGCCAAATCTCAATCCAATCTGATCAATTTTTCGAAAGTAATCGTACCTACAACCTAATACAGACAGACCGACCGACCATCAGAAAATATGGTCAAGAAGGTCTCCTGTAAATTTATCAAGTCATTTCAAGAATTTGCTGAATAACGAGATAATGATCCGCAATTAGATTTCCTAGATGAATTATATAAATATAATATATATTATAACCAAGTTTTTCAGATATCTCGTGTGCACCACAGCTAATGACGTCCTGGCCGGGGATGGCCCAGGAGTGGAAAACTCAGTTATGTGAAATTATGACTGCCACTTACCTACAGCTGCGACACAAACACCGGATTATACCAAGTTCGTGAGTCGCACTCTTTTGACTCACGAACAACCCACGATGCTCGTTGAATTCATTTTCAGGCGCCAGATAGGTTACCCTATCCGAAACCCGTCAGTTTCGGTCTCATCGCAACTATTAGGCTGATCCGCTAGCTCTCTGTTGTGCACGAGAAGAGGAGTGGGATCGATAGAGTGAGAGAAAGTAATGTCTTAGAAAGTGACGTTGGTAAAATACTTACGATTTATTTTAAAAGTTCACAATATAAAAACAACATTTATTCAAATAAAGAAAATGAACATTGAAAAAAAACCTTTACAAAAGTCGTAAATCCCAGAAATGGTCGACGAATCGCCAGAGTGACCCGCTACCTTCAAAATGACCGCCCGAGACGCCCGCGCTTGCACCACGTCCCCTAACGTGCACAACGCGTGCCTACACCGTGGTTTCCTTGAGTAATGCCCGCCTCAACTGACTATAGTCGGGCTTCGAGTCAGGCGTACCCCACTGCTGGGTGTCGCGAGAGTCTCGGTCGACACTATACACTTCACGGTTATACACACGCGATCCCGAAAGTCACACCGCGTGTAGGCCAAAAACGAACACTGAACCGTGGAGGAAACTACTGTAGAGGCCACTTGCCTTGTAACCATCTTGCGTATTCCACTTTGTATTTTTCCATTTTCGATATTGTTTTGGATAATTCGGCCTTTTCAATTGGAACAAAAGATTCTGGTCGGTCTCGGTTTCCTCCAAGTGCACCGCCGCCAAGTCAAGAGAAACACGTGACAGGTCCCGCGTTCTTCTCCGCTTCCTT
Organism: Andricus grossulariae; assembly: GCA_011634705.1. Lineage (NCBI taxonomy): Eukaryota > Metazoa > Arthropoda > Insecta > Hymenoptera > Cynipidae > Andricus > Andricus grossulariae. The sequence continues at coordinate 8,616 of JAABKJ010004660.1, forward strand.
CTCGACTCTGCGTGTCGCACCTGTCGATTGGTCGGTTGGAGTGAGGATAGCTGGCCTGTCGATATCGGCCAATGGGTGCCTTCGTACTTCTGCTGCTTTCTGTCCATTGGTTCTCACGTGCTGACTCAAACATGGCAGTTTACTTAATCTTAGCAGCGTGGGGTCGTCCAGCCATGCCGTGGTGCAGGGCTGGTCGACTCTGTTACGTACTACCTTCGACACTGCTAGTGGAGCTGGGATATGGTGTAACACGGCAAAACATGGTTGCTAGTTGTGTCACCTTCCCAGTTCGTTGGTGAAGCATGACCGGCTGGAAATGATGTTGCGTCATTGTGTCGACGGTGGAAAATGGCTGCTGGTTGTGGCACCTGCCCCTGTTCCGCCTCTTTGGTTTGGCTATCTGCGCTGTCTGCTCAGTGTTTACGGGCCATCTGTTTAATACACAGTTTCGATCTCGACCCCGTTTACGCAAAACTATGAAGTACTACAATACTAATAAAATCGAGGGTACTCTGGCGCTTTGGCGTGGATCCTAAAATATAATATCTGATGAGTTGGCTAATTCTATACTTGTTTTTTCTTACTACACTATAAAATTGTTCTTAATCATTTTTTCTGGCCGGCCGTTCCTCGGGTTCCCAGGTTAAGTATGGCTTCGGCGAAATCCGGAAAGCTGTTTTCAAAACTTTCTGAGTTTTTTCAAAAAACTTCGCTACAATATATATATGTATGTATATATAATTAAAAACTTGAGGTTAATAACCACCGCAGGGTACCACTGAGAGCAACTGTCTTCTAAAAATGACATCAGCTCCCAGTAAGACCACGGTAAATCCCATTCATTCATTTATATTTAAAATAGAAATATTTTTCTCTTGCTTTCGATGAAATTCTTGTCAAAATTGGCTAAAGTTTCGAAAAAAAAGAATTGTCGTTTGACGCATAAAAAATTCTTTTTGTTGAAAAAAGAAAAATTGTTTGGAAAAAGAAAAAGTTAGAAGCGATGATAGACCTAAACTTAGTGCGTTTTGCCCAGGTATTATGGTCAACTTATCTTCTATACAAGATAACGTATTTTCAACCATTTTACCTTTGTTGAGAGGATCCATACAAAATTCAGGACCTAAGCCCAGGAAGTAGATAACTTCATGTGGTATATATTTGTGTTTGTTAGATTTTTTATCCACTTTTTGTTTACTTTTCTATTGTTAAAATTAACATTGTAATATTTACCAGCTAACCAAATCGTTGAGTTTATCTTCTATTGTTTTGAGTTGGTTTTGGATTCGATTTATGCGGTGGTTGATTTCAGTAATTTCAATTTTCAAAGTCTTAATTTTAAAGTCCACACACTCTTTTCCGTACGTATTTTTGCACAAGGGAGGGTTAGAATGAATTTTAGGTTTAGAATTAATTATGTGAGCAGGTAGAAAACCCTCTGAATTGCTACGGAGAAGGAATCTATTCTGGTTTTTAATCATCGTGAAAGTGTGTTTCAGGCGACTCCGTGCATTGATATCTCGGAGAACGTCCTGACCGTAAACGTTTTTAAGTTGGTTAAAAAACGTTGAAGGTTTTATTTCAGCTCTAGGAAGGTCCATGATACCACTAGTATGATAAGATTCTATTGATGTTGATGTTTTTGACCAGATCTGGATACTAATAATCTCGATGTTAATTTTTTTAGCTCATTCACACACTTGGGACCATACATTTATTTTCAATAACGTTCGGATAATTTGTTATAAAAAGCACGCCCGGAAACGCACTTTCGGACAAATATTTCATATCATTAGGAATAATAATAGCATCAATAAACGTGCTGATCCCAATTACCTGAGTGACATCTATCAGAGTTTAATACTTAGTACTTTGTGACTCTATTTTATCCCTCTTTTCTCCTACGGCAATAATCTAACACTTGTATTTTCGTGGTCAATGAATCACGTGACGTTCATTTCAGCTATGCTACATTTTCATAACTTAATAGACCATGTGGCGGAAGTGTTAGTTATACTACATTTATCAAAACTCATGCTGAATTACACCTTCCCGCTGGTCTAAGGGCAGTCATGTGTGAGCCAACCACGTTATTTATTCACCAATTTTAATCATGCCGAAAGACCGACGGTAGGATGGGTCTTATAAAGAACCCTTTTTTGTTTACTGTTCTATCATAAAAACAAATTACAATTCAATCCACATATGAGTTGTGGCGATAGTGTTTACACATTGATGCAGTGAGTTCGGACATAAGTTGAGGTAATGCTTACCTTTGTGATTTAACTCTTATTTTACTTAGCTATAACTATCCTACAAATCAGTCTTTTTGGTTGGTAGATTGGCGTCTTATTTTTAATTGTACTAATAAGGCCCTTCGCTGACGGGCAAAAGCTCTAACTAAGTTTTAACCATAAAGAACCAGTAGCTCAAGAATTTAACATTGAGATTATTAATACCCACATCTGCTCAACAACAAAAACATCAATAGGAAAAGAGACGATTTCGCAACCAAGCAGTTGCATTTTTAACAATAGACATTAATTTTTAACCAAGAAGCTCAACTTTTTACCAAAGAAGACCAATTTCCAACAAAATACATGAATTTTCGAACAGAGTTGAATTTTCAACTAATAAAATCAATTTTCAATTTAAAATATCCATTTTTACCAGAAATAGTATAGTTGCATTTTCATCTTACACAAATTATTTTCAACAACAAAAAATACGATTTTTCAACAAAGAGTTGAATTTTCAACCCTGGAGGTGAATCTTCAGCCAATAAAAGAAATTTTTAATGCAGAAATTCAACTTTCAACCAAGTAGTTGCATATTTAAACAACTAGAATCGAAAAACACCGGGTCAAGCTCAGATCCGATTCGAAGATTTCCGGGCAGGTCAGCTTCAGACCTGATCGGAATAATACTAGATCGGGTATTTGAGAGACTCGAACAGAAATTCTCGGATCGGCCTGCCAATACAAACTGCTTGATTCGAACCCGGAAATATCGGTCCGCTTCCGGGTCATGCACACCTCTATTCCTCGGAGAAGGTATACTTTGTACACCTGGTGCATGGATTGGACGTTCTATAACGTTCCTTCAGCAAATTTTTAATCTCAGGTTTGATCTAGTGGACAGCTTTATTCGAGTTTTTACGAACGTCTAGCAAAGCAAATTTATTGAGTTCGGAGACTAGGTAATCAGTCAGAGCGTCAAGTTTTTTATTTATATCTGTGTCTGTTTCTTGTTGCAGTGTTCGGTTCACAGTTCCAGTTTTTACCTGATGACGCTGCTATTCCTGGTGTTCGTCGTTCCGAACCTTCTTACAATCCTATCAGATATCAGTCTCCTAAAAGGTCTCTTCCTTCTGCCAGACCTCACTTTTCGAAAAATGTTTTCTAATTAAGATTGGCATGTGAATAATTGTTAAGGAATTGCCCCTAAAATCATTGTCATGGAAATTCCACCAAAGTTTGGATATTTTTCCCCATAAATTATGGGAAAATTTCTCTAAAATGAGTTGATGAAGTTTTTTGTCAACTTCTTGGACTTTCCAAAAATTCTTTGAAACCATTTCCCAATATTGCTGTGGAATATTTCCTACAATTCGGGGAATTTTTCTGACATTTTGGAGAATATATTTTTTAAATATTTGGAAAACATACCCAACTATATTGGAGAAATATTGTGAAATACTCACAGATGCTGGACATTTTGTCCCAAGATTTTGACTTTTTACTAAGAAGATTAATTTTATACCATAATGAATGCATTTTAAAAACCTAAAGAAGAATTTTCTACCAAAAAGAATGATTTTCTAACAAAATGGATGAATTTCACTTGTTTTGGTTAAAACTATTAACGGTTTCGCTGAAAATTAATATTTTCTGGTTGAGGATTCAACTGTTTCATTGGAAATTCGCGTTTTTGGGTTATTAATTGTTATTTGTTATTTATTTATAACTTGAGATACTGATCATTAATACACTTTGCACTTCACTTTTATGATCTCTTGAATAATATTAGAGACTTGCAGTCACAAGAATCTACGCAAGGCCCCTCAAACAATTCCAAATAATAAAAGAACTATAAGAAATCGGCAAAAAACTAGAAACACCTAGAAAACTGTTTTGCTAAAAATTAATGTGCTATGGTTGAGGATTGAGCTGTTTCTTGAAAAGTTGTTTTGGTTCATATGTTGTTATTTAATTCATACTTAAAACAACTGAAAATACTGAAATACTGAAAATACTAATGAAAATTTTGAGTCTCACCAAGCCCCACAATAATACATATACGCACTTTATGCTTGGGAAGAGGAAAACACAAATATCTTAGAATAGTATATATCCAGACAAGAATTCGAATATTCATTAGTTACGCTGTTCTCCAAATTCTGCGTGAATCAATGTTTCCTACATTTTGATAAACATCAAAACCTTTTATATTCAAGCCTTAACCCTCGACGTTATTCCTAATTCTATTGGTTGAACTAATCACTTGTAAATACGTTGAATTGCTGGAGGTGACTTAACTGTTTCACACGTTCCGCAATACCCTTCTATCATTCTGTAAATAAAGTTGAAAATGTTTAAAATTCGCGTTATTTTACAAAGATTATCACAATTATAGGTTTATAATAACCGACGTAAACGGAATAATATGGGATAATCTAGTTAGGTTTTCACTATTTTTAATACATTTTTTGTTTATGCAAATAAAGTTTGTGTAAATGTAACATTAATGTTTATGTTTGGTGACCAGATGTGGGTATTAATAATCTCGATGTTAAGTTCTTAAGCTACTGGTCCTTTATGGTTAAAACATAGTTAGAGCTTGCACCTTTTGACTAAGGGCCTCATCAGTACAATAAAAAATAAGACGCTAATCCACCACGGAAAAAGACTGATTTGTAGGATAGTTATAGCTAAGTAAAATAAGAGTTAAAACACGATGGTAAACATTGCCTCAACTTACGTCCGAACTGATTGCATCAATGTATAAACATTGTTGCTACAACTCATATCTGGATCAAATAGTAATTTGCTTTTATGATGGAACAGTAAACAAAAAAGGGGTTTTTTATAAGACCCATCCTTCGGCCGCCCGGTTTTTTGGCATGATTCAAATTGGTAAATGAATAACCTGGTGGGCTAACACATGACTGCCCTTAGACCGGCGGCAAGGTGTTATTCAGCATGAGTTTTGATAAATGTAGTATAACTAACACTTCCGTCACGTGTTCTATTAAGTTTCGAAAATGTAGCATGGCTAAAATCTACGTCACGTGATCTATGGACCACGAAAATACAAGTGTTAGATTATTGCTGTAGGAGAAAAGAGAAATAAAATATGTAGAATCATAAAGCACTACGTATTGAACTCTGATAGACGTCACTTAGGTAATCAGTATCAGTATGTTTATTGCTGTTATTATTATTCTTCAGGATAGGGAATATTTTGTTGAAAGTGCGTTTCTTGTAGTGCTTTTCATAACAAATTATCGAAACGTGATTGAAAATAAATTTATGGTCCCAAGTGTGTGAATGAGCCACTAGAGCGATACTGCTGTTATCTGTCTTACAACTTTTAGTGTAATTAGTTACAACTATCCAACGAATTAGTCTTTTGGGTGGTGGATTGGCGTCTTATATTTTATTGTGCTAATGAGGCCCTTCGCCGAAGGGCGAAAGCTCTAACTAACTTTCAACAATAAAGAACAGTAGCTAAAAAACTTAACATCGAGATTATTGATATCCAGATCTGGTCAAAAACATGAATATCAATAGAATCTTATCATACTAGTGGTATCATGGACCTTCCTAGACCTGAAATAGAACCTTCAACGTTTTTTAACGAACTTGAAAACGTTTAAGATCAGGACGTCCTCCGAGATATCAATTTATGGATTCGCCCGAAACACACTCTCACCATAATTAAAACCCAGAATAGATTCCTTCTCCGTTGTGAGTCAAAGGGTTTTTTACCTTCTCGCATAATTAATTCTGAACCTAAAATTCATTTTAACCATCTCTTATGCAAAAATACGTACGTCAAAGAGTGTGTGGACTTTAAAGTTAAGACTTTGAAAATTGAAATTACTTAAATTAACCAACGCATTGTTCGAATCCAAAAAAAAAATAGAAAATAGAAGATAAACTCAACGAATTACCTTTAAATAATAATATTGGACTATGTCTTGAATATCACAAAAGAATCAATAATAAATTTGGCAAGGAACTCACGCAAAAACTAATTTTCAAGTTTGAATGGTTAGCTCGTAAATATTACGATCTTAATTTTAACAATAGAAAATGAAACAAAAATTGGTCATCAGTCTAACAAACACTGATATATACCACATGAAGTTATCTACTTCCTGGGTTTAGGTCCTAAATTTTGTATAGATCCTCTCAGCAAAGGTCAAACGGTTGAAAATACGTTACCTTGTACATAAGATAAGTTTATCGTAATACCTGCTCAAAAACGCACTAAGTTTAGAAAGTAGTCAAATGTCCAACCAAAGAAATGAATTTTAAACTGAAATGATAAATCTTCTGACGAAAATAGACGTCAGTGCAGTTCTTTTGTATAAGTACGCAAATTTTGCGTAATTTTTCTCTGCAGTTTCGAAATATTTCTGGGCAACAGCGCGATATGTTCATCGTTATTTTAGCCCATTCATAGGCTTCAAAAAACTGTTGTCTTTCACATATCGAAGAATGTTGAGCATTTATCCTTATTTAATTCGGACAAGAGGCTTATCACCTTCGAATCTGGCGTACACTTCCAAATAACTCTGATTAAATTCCTTCATATACCTTGACATTTTTGGAACCTTATAAAATCATTTCGAGCCTGGAAATATTGTGAAATCCTATAAAATTCAATTATGTACTTTGAAATCCCATGGAATCATATGAAATTACATCTGATAATCCTGTAAACTTATGTATATATCACACTCTTTTGCTTTTATGCATTTGAGAGTCTTCAAAATCCTTTACAAATTCAAACCATACCAATAATGAAAACCCTAGCTTAACCTCCGTCCTAAGCTTCTCCTGGCACATCATCCTCTATCGCCCCCCCTCCCGAATTCACCCAAAGTTTTTCTTTATTCCTTTTTCTCTTTCTTTTTCTTAATTACTAGAGTTTACATCAATTTCCGCCCTGTGAACACGTTTAACTTACGGTTTCTAAACTCCAATCACTTATGTTTTCTTCTATACCTATCTCCACTGGCTAAGCCTGACGTTTTCTTTAATCTACCTCCTTAGTAACCGACTACCTCAACATTCTTACAGCCTCTATCCTCTATGTACTTATTTTCTTTATACCTCTCCCGCTGACTCTCCCCTGACTCTCCTACTTCTTTGGAGCCCTCTGTGTACTGTATTTCCCCTTGAAGGTAAGTTGAAGCGTTTAATCGTTTATCTTGCCTCATTATTGGAACTCGCAGTGTGCTGATGTCACTTGGGAGCCTATTATGGCTAGTCCCCCATGTGCATCTATTTGCTCTTGTCAATCGGTCAAGCGTGTCCTTCTCATCGCAGCTCAGCACCCTGCTCTTGTCAACCTTGGTACTTTCAACACTTTGCGTTCCTCAATTCGTTTCGCATACTTTCGATGATTCTCACTATCCTGGAAACCTGCACGTGCTTATTTCCAAACCGAATTTCACTTTTAGAACCAATTCAACTCTCACACCTTCACTTGCAATATCATCGTACTCACTGCCACCTTTTCCTCACTCTATGGTGTCCAAATTACCCTCACAATCTTCTTAATTCCCAAATATCTGCCACCCCTTCGTCTGATCGCTCATTCTCTACCAAAAACTCTCCGGAAGTGTATTTATAGCTTATAAATTTTGTTTTCTAGTGTAATCGATTCGAAATCCTCGAAATCTTTAGAGTCTTAAAACCTGGTAAACACAATTGAGAAAAACTACACCCAAATCAGTCGCAGTTTTATACAACACGAAAACCGTAGCTTAATCAAAGTAAAACCAAAAGTATTTTAATTTCTAACTAGAAGTAGTTTAACCTTTAGCACATTTATAGCAGTGTTATATTTTATATCAATTTGATATATTAGTTATCTTTTACATTATAATATTATTATTAATATATTATATTAATGAAGCCTGCAACAAACTGGTCTGGATCCATTTTAGGCCTAAGAGAAAAAAGCATGATGTAATATATTCCGAGTACCTAATTTCTAAAACATGAGATTAAAAATATGAATGGATGTAAGTCATATATTTTATTACTCTGATTCTTATTCAGAACAAGGAGTTTGTAGAAAAATCATTATTTCTATTTGGATTAGTGAATTTTCTTAAAAAATTACAATTCTTACTCTGAACAATGTCATTTCTAAAAGAATTATTACTTAGAGTTTTAGATAAGAAATTTTCTAAAAGAATCATATTTTAGAAAGATTATTAATTCTGAGGCAAAACTGCAAATTTTCTTAACGAATTATAATTATTATTTTAGGTTGACTTTAGAAGAGAAATTTATAATATAATTCTGACTTTGAACAGAGTATTTCCGTAAAGAATGATAATTTTCATTCTCAAACAGAGAATATCTGTAAAGAATTATACTTTTATTGAAAAAAATTACCAAATCGAACAGAAATTTGGAATAGAATTTTAATTCTGATTTAGAAGAAAGAAAAAAAAACTCGCTGTACCAAGTCAGAATTCGTCACAATTCTAATAGAACATTTCTTGGATAAATATAGTTTTCCCCGTTTCAGACCTTCTTATTCGCCTGACCAAATCATTCTGCCAGACCACATTTTTTAGGTAATACCTTCTTGTCAAGATAAAAATATGAAAAAATGTTAATTTAATTGAAAGTTAATATGTTTCATGGCAAAATTTAACTATTTGATTGGAAATTCATGTATCTGAAGAGGAAACGGCAGATTTGGACATTTTTAATGGAAATTACTATTAACAGTTACACAATGTGTTATTTAGTGACTCATATTTAGTTTTGAAATTACGTCAAACCTATTTTCTGTTAATTGCAGTGAAAACACTGATTTTTCACTAATGAGAATTTCATGTTAAGAGATTTTGTTCTATAAAGTAATTCTCTTTGTCTGATGAACTGGGTTGTAGCCGCTAACAAGGATTAATAGGAAGATATACGACTTTTGCACGGAGATTATATGAATTTCTCATACACAAAAGTCTTCCCTGAAAAGTGTTTTTTCGAAGAGTGATTTCATATTTATTCTTTACGTATTATTCAAGTCTCTGATATACGCCTCATTTGAAAATTATATATTCCGAGCTTCTTGGAGTGAAATACATATGCACGTGCGATAGTTCAATTTCTATAAAATATTTAAGGTTATACTAATTAAAATTTCTCGTATCAAGAAGCCCCGCGGTGATACATACACACAATTTATGCTCGGAAAGGGGAACACACAAATATCTCAGAATAGTATATATATAAGAAATTTCGGAATAATAATTGGTTACGCTTATCTCAAAATTCTGCGTTAATCAGTTTTTCTACATTTCGAAAAAATGAAAACCTTTTATATCCTGGTCCTAACTTATTGTATAAGCCGACGAACTTCTAGAAAGCGCAGAATAAAACGAATTTATGAACCAACAAAAGGAAAGATTTTTTAGCGAAGGAAGGAAATGGCAACCAATTTAACACTAAGATTAGACCCGTCAGCTGATAGCTCTTTTGAAAGTAGAAAGAAATTATTAGAATCAACTGACTGGAAAAATAAACACGAATCTCATAACAGACAATTCGTACAATTTGATTTAACAGAACATTTGAAAAAACCTAGTCAACTTTCACACAGTAATATTGAAAACCGTAGCAGACTATGGATTAATAAGTTGATATTAAAAGATACAAACGACAGTGAACCATTAAGGACAGAAGTAACTCAAACCAAAACAGATCACGTAGACTCTCGACAACAAATAACAAGTCAAACATACGTTCACGAATACACATTAATAACTCAGACACGGATCTATATACTCGTTCTATCTAAAAATTATTTGTAACAAATTTGTAGATCGCTACCCATTCCAATAACTGAGGATAAACCCGAAACTAAATCTGACATCACAGTAAAAGACAATAAGGAAGTTGAAAATGTAAAAATTAGGGACAAAACTTGACTAAAGAAGCATAAAATGAGAATATAGATGGGAAACCGAAATTTAGAGGTAGTATTAACCTCAAAAGTACAAGAGAACTTAAAAAAAGTAGCCTGATGGTAAAAGATAGCAAAATTCACCTAGTAACTATCAATCCTAACCAAGCCAAAACAAAACGCGCAGCTTCCTGTGGCGAATCCTACGAAGGATATCTGAAGCTTAAGAAGCATCCCTACAAGCAACAAATTTCAACCCCTAAAGGCATCCCCATCCAAGACAGTAGCGACAACTCAAGCCCACAAGACTCATTTCGTTTAAGTAAACCCAGAATCATGAGAAAAAATAAGGAAAATAGGAGAGAAAAGATTTTTTTTATAATAGTAAATACAAGAACAGATAAAAGGATCGAGATAGTTATCTTTGGAAAAATAAAAAAGTTACTAATCAGAAAAAGGCAAAAAAAATCTCAACAAACTTATGAGACATCGGAGATTATTAGACAGAAATCAATGGGTCAATTGCAAAAATAAAGCAATTACATTAAAAAATATTGGAATAATTTAGAAAACATAGAGGAACAGAATAATTGTTCTCCGGAAATTTGCAAAGGAATAGTTGAGCTTAACGAAAACCAACAATCCCAATTAGAAAATCTTTAAGAAGACAAAATAAAAGTATATCAGGAGAAAGAACATGGGGCGACTCACCTAACAAAACATAAAATTGACGTTCAGGGTTCTGATTGCTCAAATACTATAGTAATGATGAAAGAACGGGGAAAAGATTATAGATTTTTTTTTCTTTAGAAAGGTCAATAATATTACAATAAAGGATCTCTACCCAGTTCGATAATGACAGAAATACTGGACACTTCAAAATCAGCAAAATTCATTTTTTAAATTAATTTGAATTTAGCTTATTTACAAAGACCATCAGATGTAAATTCAACACCAATTACCGCATTCACAGTCCTGGAGAAGTCATGTACCAGTTTAAAAGGATGACATTCGGTTTAACCAATGCTTCAGCCACTTTTAGAGACTTATTGATAAAATTATAACTCCAGATTTAAAGATATTTCATCAAAAGATAAACTATTTTGAAAAAATTGAATCGCTTCTCAAAGATTCATTTCTGTAAATTTAAATGCTTGACTGAATTTTTTTTCAATTAATTAACTGAAAATTTTAATATTTAATTTTTTGTTGAAAATTGGTCCATTTTAGTTGAAATGTTAATCATTCGGTTGAAAATCTATGTATTTTATTGAACATTTGTATCTGCTGGTTGGAAACTAATCCTGTAGGTTGAAAATTAACATTTTCCATTGTAAAATTATTTTTTGTGTGTGGAAATTTAACTATTTTTTAAAATTATTTCTTATTTAGGTTGAAAATTTATATTATTTAGTTGAAAATTCAACTATTGTGTTCAAATTTTTTTTGGTAGGAAAGTAATCTTTTTGGTTGAAAGATTAACTATTTCATTTCATTTCTATAGTTGAAAATTTAACTGGAACAAAATTTAATTCGAATTTTTTGTTTGGTTGAAAGATTAACGTTTCTAGTTGAAAGTTCAACGTTTCTAGTTGTAACTTACTTTATTTTATTTTTAGTTCATAAATTATCTTTATTAGTGTAAACTATAAACTTTTATTATTGATTTGTATGAAGAAAGAAATTGTTCATTTATTCAATTTGAATTGAAAAAAAAACAAGTTATGCAAATTTAAAAAGGGCGGCAAATTGTAGAGCGGCCTAGAACGGCCTGAGACCTAAATCTGGCTTCGTAAAAATAGCCGAAAATTGACATATTTTTAGATATAGGTCTTATCTATTACTATCATATCATATACGCTACTCATATCTTATCTAAACATTAACATTAATGTTCCGTTTGTGGGATGACTCACTGGATACTCATAAATTTTCTGGAAAGAAATAAAAACGAACAAATGAGAATTCTAAATGAAACCTAGCGAGATCTTCATCATCTGTCGTGACGTTCCTTTAACTCCAACGTGTCCCGCTCGTTTCTCCTGAAGAAGGCCAGAATCTCCTTTATTTTATTTATTATCTTCTTAAATGACAGGGCTAAAGGCATCTCTGGATACTCGTACTCGACATTCATATGGCCGAACGCATCATCCTCCAGTTCATCCTCGCTATCATCGTCTGGGTCTGCTGCACGAGCGCATCGTCATTTTTATTGTTCAGGCCGACAGCAGTCATTGCCACGATGTTCAAATTGTGGGAAAAACACGCGATGTGCTTCTCGGCTCCAAATACTCATTCGCAAGCTCCGACGATTTTCGACTTATTGTCAGTAACAACAGCCTTGAAGTTTTCCTTCTTTATGCTCAATTTAGAGAAAAATTCCGTGAGTCCATCTTAACTCTTCGTCGCAATCGACTTCGACCACAGATCCATTGCGAGCTCCAAGTTCGTCATTCAAGCAAGAACTTGAAACCCTTTTTCTCCATTATTGATTTCCGCCCATTTTCGTCCTGCACCTAGTTAGTCAGTTGTTAGTTATAATATGGGGAGAGCGGCGTGAGGTCCCACCCCTGGCGCTCAAGGTATAAAGCCTATTACGCCATACCCGTGTTTATTCTCAAGGCAGTACTTCAAATCAGGCAATCTTTCGCCGAGTCTTTTTCGATCTCTGTGGGTTTCTTTGTTACCAAAGATCTGAGATTATACCTCTCAGGTGTCAGGCATACTTATCGCACAGTAAATGACGTCCTACTTTGTTGATCAGGCAAAGTGATCCTCACCCACTCTGCCATTCAGCTGCCTCCCTAGAAGGCCGCACAGAGGGAATACGGCCAGACTAGGGTGGACTGAGAGATCCCTCTGAGGTCATTATTTAGATGCACAAATTCAAAGCACTGTCCTGGTGTCTTATGTAAGTGTATGCGTGTTCATTCCTCGAAGTCGGCCAGCAACCATCAAGAGCGGTTTCCCCGTAGGAGCCCCAACCGCAAGAAGATCGCTGACTCATTTTCGAGTCTGCTCAAAATTGGCTTCGACCCCCAAGGTTAGGCCCTCGAAAGAGCTCATTCGTCCTTGGTAAGGCTCCAGTCTTTTTGAGGTGACCTACACTTTAAGGTGGTTTCCGAACCACCGAAGCCCCGCTAGAAGTACATAGAAAAATTTCCATTGGTACCCGGCTGAGGGATCGAACCCAAGAAAGCAAGACGAATTTTCAACCAAGAAAGATATCAGTTCAATTTTCAAACAAAAAAGATGCATTTTCGACCAAGAAGATTGAATTTCTATCAAACAAGATAAATTTCACACACAAAATAGAAGAGATAAATTTTCAGTCGGAGAACTGAATTTTTGACCGAAATGATCAATCTTCAACAAAAAAAAATTAATTTTTAACCAAATAGTTGACTTTTCAAGAAAATACGTGAATTTTAAAATAAAAACCATACATTTTCTACTAAAATAGAATGGTTAAATTTTCAATCAGAAAAATTAATTTTCAATGAAATAAAATAAATTTTCAACAAGATTGTTAAGTTTGCAACTGAGCAGATGAATTTTCAAACAAGAAGATTAAGCTCCCATTTAAAAAAATAACAAATTTTACACAAGATATTAATTAGCTAAATTTGCAGTATATTATAAAATACAAATAATAAAAGTATAATATAACTAACGAGCGAATAATGCGGCTTTTCCGAAGCAAGCATATAGGGTGCCATTGATACTGGCTCTTGACTTACTAGCAGTAGTACTAGGAATGGTACTTTTAGTACTAGAACTAGAAGTGTCATCATCATCTTCATGAATAATACCATTTTCATCTTAATCTTCAGGTAAATTCAATCCGATGAACTTTCGTTAGATCTTTTGCAAGTGATGATGTACTACTACTAAACATCTTCACTGTTCGGTACTAAGTACATCGCAATTTATTGTTTGCTACTTTTTTTTAATACAACCACACTACACTTGTAGAAGCAAATGCGCATATACGTGTATAAAATAAAAACGTCAACGAATAGTAAAGAGGCTACAAATACTTTTCTGAATACTGTATATTTGTATATGTATATTCAAAACAACGAGGGAATGATAAGCAGACTATGACAACTTTTCCAAAATTGAACTGAATCCGAAACTTTCCCGAAACCGTATGGCTGAATTTGAATAATCATGCAAGCATGCGTAGAGTTGAGGTGTGCATGCGCCGTGTTCTCAGTCACACTCACATGAATTTTGGGAATTAAACCAATGATTTACTTGAAATTAATTTTTGGGAACTATAAAATTCGTATTCTTATTTTCAAATTGAAATTTTCATAGTTCTGAACAATACAAATATAATTTATAGCAGGTCCTCTCCTCCTAATACAGTTACTTGCGGTGGAGGTTAAGTCATTAGTGAGGACACAGGTGAGCCTCGAACTCCCAACGGTTCTCCACCTAGTTATGTATACCTCTTATTAATTATAAGACAATTTTCTTCAAAAATAGAGTAAGTGTCAGCTAAGCCATTGTTCAGGACCCCGACCCAAGTGAGCTTTAAACTTTAACAAAGGAGCGGCATATGACATTTTAATAATAAAAGATCTTTCGAATATGTGTAAGCCTTATCGGTATCTGAAATGATATTTATCAGAAAAATTACTCGGGAAATGCGAGGAGATGATGATAAACTGCTTTGGCTGCCCGAGGCTTATTGTGAACTCAACGCTATCGAGTCGATTTGGGCACATGTTAAGAGAAAAGTTGCTACTGAGAATCAAACGTTTAAGGTGAACAATGTTCTCGAGCTTGGCCGAAATTTATTGAACCCCGTGTTACCTTCTCGTGCGCAAAATGTGTTCAAAATGTCCACAAAGTCGAAAATAAATACAGAGGGATTAAAAAAGATATGGATGAATCCTTATGATATGAGCAATATAACGGTCATCAACGTGTGGATTCCATTGTCATCAATTTATAGGACAATGATGATTCAGAAGATTAGAATGGCAGCGAATCATCAACAGATCATTAGGATGAATCAGGTAAACAATTTTTTTTTAATTTTGGTATTCGACTTTTTTCCATTTCTCAGCTTTCACACTGGGAGAACCCGGGCTAGACCATCATTTGTTCTTAATAATTTCAAATTGCAAGCGTTTTTGAATTTTAGAAAAATGTATGAAATGACTTTTTAAAAAAAACATGATTGGCCATTCAAGTTCGAGCAATTTCCACCATGGAGCGCTCTGGCCAATCATAGGCATCGTAGAGAATCTATACAAGAACAACGT
>JAABKJ010004661.1:0-24051 GCA_011634705.1 Andricus grossulariae
ATGAACGTGTTATTTAAATAAGTAACACGAGAATTCTAGATCAATCTAAAACATCTATACCTTAAACCTATATACCTGTCTACCCTTCACCTATATACCCATCCACACATCACTACTTTCCAGCCGAGCAAATCACGCCTACCCCGAAAGGGAAACGGCTTAATGGTATAATAATAATATATGTTACCGTCCGCGAAGAAAGGGACCTAAGGCGTCAAAGCTGAATTTTACAGGACGGGCGATCGTAGCACAGACCGCAAGCCAGCATTTGAGTAGTGGGGATGCGTCTACGAAAAGCACTCCCTCCACTTGCCACCCACTTTTAGCCACGAGTCAGTGGAACTCACGGACACGTCACGTACAGTTGTGTGGTTAGTGGTGGGGCTGACTTTCGTAGGCCTCTCGTTCGGTCTCCGCGTACGCTTATCATGCCTATGTTTGTAGTTTAATAACAAGAAAAGTAATTAACTTAAAAAATGTCTGATTATTGGAAATGAAGGAGTAACTCAGAAACTCTCGATTGTCGTAAGAAAATGAAAATCGATTTTTTCCGCATTAGGTCCCTTTCTTCGCGGACGGTCACATATACATATATATATATAATATAATAAAAAAAAAAGGTTAACAACCAACGCAGGGTCCCATTGGGAGCAACTGCCATTTAAAAATGACACCGGCTCCAAGTAGGACTGCGGTAAATCCCACTCATGGCCACGTCTCACAACCGTGACATGTTTAAAACAGTTGAAATACCTTCGAAACTAAATGCTTAATTTTACCCAAAAAAATCCAAAATCGGTCAAGAATTGCCTTCCGCAAGTTATTTTGAAACTCGTTTTTTTATTCCATCCAAAAATATTTCAAGGACACGGTCGTATACACAGGTCCGGGGGCTCTCGTGCTGGGGGAACTTTCCTTATTGAAGCTTCCGATTATTTCACAAAGTTGCCACTTCCAGTAGTGGCGCAATAGTAGAGTAGAAAAAGTGGCGGATTGATTTGAAATTCTTATTTCAAGAAGTCAATTTAATCCAGATGTATTCAATAAATTGAATAATGTGGATGCATTTTTAAATTAATAAAAATAATAAACACATATTGATGCTGAAAATTATATGATTTAAAGTAAATTGCATGAAACTGATTTCTGAAAATATTAAAATAGTGCAACGAGTGGCCTTAACACACCTTATTAATCATAATAAAAATTTGCTATAAATAAAAATTGTCGATAGCAAATTAAGTTAACCGATTAAATATTTGCAGTAATCAAAATTCCAAAATTATTACTTCAACAAATTTGTTTGCAATTATGAAAAAATGTTGTATTCATGTAATAAAATGTTATTGTCAATAATAAATGCAAATTATGAAAATTGTAGAAAAAAAATAACTAAAAATAGTTATTAATGGACAAATAAATATATATTATTAAATAAATACATACTTATACGTAATATTTTAGGATCGAGGCAGTATTTAATACCATAATTCAGGTCCCTAGTATTAAAGAATCAAATATTTCAATGTAAAATTTGACCATTTTACAAGGATTTAATACAATAAGTCAGGTTCCTATTAATGAACGGTACGGCACAAACACACGGCATTTTTGCATTTATTTAATTTAAATATTACTTCACGATTCGGTTCGTTGACACCAGTTGAGACTCTGAGGTTAGAAAACGTGTTTTGTTTATCTTTGCAAATTCAAATCCTACACTACTCGACACATACGCCACTACATTCAGTGGTCAGTTTGCGAAACATTCTGGCTTACATGAGGGAACTTCCCTCACCACGAAAGCCCCCGGACATGTGTATACGACCGTGGTGCTGCGTGAGGGTTCTTTTCTCACTCTTGCTTCCACATAAGTACCACTCTTACCTTTTCTACCCTGTCATAATCTTTCCACACCACACGGATTCAGCTTGTCAGGGATCAGTGTCAAAGTTTACGAAGTTCGAGTCGGTACCTCTTACTCGTTTTACTAATTAATTGTGTCAGCTTATAATTTAGCTTTTGCTAGAAGGCGAGAACTGCGACTCTTTTTCTTATAAATTATATTGTTGGTGCTCAACAAGTAATAGTGTTTTTTGCAGAATTAAGTGACTGAAAAGATGTGTTTGAAGTTCATTGCGAAAGCTGTTTTGTTGAAAAGCAATGTGGCGGATTTTGAGCATCGTATTGCGAAATCTAACACTTGCTCATATCTTATGTACCCCTACGCTGCTGCATGTGCATTGCCGTGAGTATTAATCGGCAGACCATCGCTGCCCACAAGGTGCTTGACAGAATGACAGGTTTGATATACCATGTGCTTTTTGATACTCCACGCTTAGTAAGTGTTCGAAGTCTTTGAACAGCTGATGCTTTACAGCGCTGTACTTCTCAAGATTCTATTGTGCTTTTTAAACTGTGTAGTGTTCCGCCGTCGTTTAAAGTTTATAGATTTCATTCGATTCTTTAGTGTTTTTTTTTCGTTCTTATTTTTGTATTGACTGTACTGCCATATTTCGCTCAACATTTGTTTACTAAAGGAGAGGAAAGATATATTGTCGCGAAGGTATTTCTACAGCAAGAGATGAAAGCACTTGAAGCTTCTTCCTCTTCCAAAATTACAACTCGTGCTACTAATGCTGCTCCCTTAACACAAATGAAGAAGAACTTTGCACAACTGTAATTAAAAAAATATTCCAGTGATTTCACTGCGTGGCCTACCTTCCGGGATATGTTTTGATGTATGGTGAAGGATGACGCTGCTCTACTGGCAGTCCAGAAACTGCATTGCTTAAAGGCAAGTTTAAAAGCTGAGCCTGCTCAGCTGTTAGTCAACATAAGCATCACTGGGGATAACCTTGAGCGAGCATGGACAATGCTTATGGATCGTTACGATAGTGAACGTACTCTCATTAACTCATACTTGGGGAACGTTTCGGGATGTAACCTGTCACTAAGGAACTTGCTTCTGCACATTTGTGAAGTGATTGGTGCGCTTAATTCTATTAACAGCCCAACGAAATATTGAGTCGCTTGAGTTTGGGGATGGTTCCCAATTCAAGTATTCGTCAACCGAAACTAAAGGTAAAATGAAAGGTGTCACATATTGCAAGAGAGGATTTCACACACAAGCTTATGGACCTTCACTGAAAGAGGGTGGTTGTTCACTATGCCCTAGTAAGAACTTTGTTTCGTTTTTTCCTCTTTTTGAATCCAAGATTCCTGATCAGTGATGAGGACTGACTCGCAAGTGTGGTTTATGTTTTAATTACTTGAGAAAGCACATGATCCGAGACAGTATTGACCTTCCAGTGACGCTCCAGGCAGTAAATCTTGCACTACAGCTGTGGCTTCCACGTATAATTTAAATGCTAATAGCTCCGCGTTCACACATGTTACGTCTTCTGTCAATTCGTATGTAGGTCAAGCTTCTCCGTGACTAGCTGTGCCCGTACTTCTAGCGACAGCATTCGTCTCCACTCAAGGATCCAATGAAAATTTATATTTCTCTCGAGCACTTCTCGATCAGGGCGCTCAAGCGTCTTTTGTTTCTGAGTCTCTTCGTGAAGGCACCTGTCAACGCTTAGGCTAGTTTTTTATGTACGCTCTATTTTCTTACCGAAACTTACGTCTTACACACCCCCTCGTGGTATTTCTACCGATGATTGATTCCATATTCAAAAGCTGGATTTGGCGGATCCGCTTGACGATCAGGGTAGCTCGATTGACATGATTTTAGGTACAGAGGTTTATTCACACGTCATTGAGGAAGGAGTCCGAAAGACTCCTTTGGGTAGTCATACGGCTGAGCAAACTGCATTGGGCTGGATGTTGTCTGGTCTATTTTCTGAGAAATCCTCTTTATTTTTTTGACAGATTTTTGGACTGCAATATATTGTTGATTACAAATTTTTGGACCTTCTGCGTCGATCTCTTGTACAGAAAGATCTGCCGACGCTACCTTTTAAGTTCATCCTCGATGAGGAGGATTGTGACAAACTTTTGCTCTCTACTTATTAGTATTTAGAAGATGGCCCCTACATTGTTCGACTTCTAATCATGGATCGGAAGATGAATTTCGGAGATTCTCGTTCTACCGCTCATAGGATGTTCATGAGTCTAGAGAGGCATCTTCGAGGAAATCCTGTTCTGCGGCAGTCCTACGCACAAAGCATACAGGAATACGTGGTTTTAGGTAAGATGGACTTAGTGTTCAATCTTGATGAGTAACAACCTACTCGAGGGTATTTTTTATTCCATCACTACCTCGTCAATGAAACCAGTTCCAGTACAAAACCAAGACCGGTTTTCAATGCTTCAATGTGAACTTATTATGATATTTCTCTGAGTGACCTACTGCATTGGGGGCCTAAAGTTCAAGAAGAACAGATAGACGAGATACTTCGTTGGAGATTCTATCCGATCGTCTTTATAGCCGATATAAAGATGATATTCCGTCGTATCTGGATCCATCCTGAAGATCGCACCTGATAAAAGATACTTTGGAAGTCACACCCTGAGGACGAGCTTCACACATGCTGACAGAGGACAAGAGGATCAACTTTCCTTTGACTAGGGATATTTTGTGGAACGAAATTTATGTGGGGAATGCCTTCCGGTGCCTTCAACATCGATAAACATCGCTAAATCCATGGAGAAAGGTCGCCAAGTAAATTTTCTTTTCAAGGCGGGTGATTTTATCTTGAAGAAATGATTGTCGAATTGCGAGGACGAGATTCTGCAAGGAGTCTCAGAAGATTACGAAGAAAAGGCATCTTCTTATAAATTTATTCAATATCCAATCCATAGGGCTTTCGGAATTCTGTGGCAACCTGCTTTGGATAGTTTGAAGTTTCAGATTCAACTTCCTGAGGCGTATGGGATACTAACAAAAAGGAGCGTGTTCTCCGAGATAGCCCGTCTCTTTTATCTGCTTGGATGGCTTGCCCCAGACTGAGTTAAAGCCAACATTTTTATTCAAAATTCGTGGAAACTTAAAATAGATTAGGGCTAGCCCCTGACAGCTGATCACATGACTATATGGAGGAAGTATTGGAGCGAGCTACCTGAACACTCATCGCTCAGCATCCCTTTTTGGTTGGAATGTTCTTTAAACTTATCGGGCTGCTATCTTCATGGCTTTAGAGATGCGTCGGAGAAGGCTATCGGTGCGCTTGTCTATCGGAGGATTCTACTTTCCTCTCATAAGATACGAGTCTCGCTTGTTATATCCAAGACTAAGGTTGCTCGCCTTAAGGAGACATCCTTGCCTCGTTTGGAACTTTGTGCACCTGTTCTGCTTGTTCCGCTGGTAGTTCATGTTTTCTTCTTCTTGAACATCCCTACTTCGGTGCCGAGTCATCTTTGGTCCGACTCGGCAAATACTCTTCTGGATCTGAGATCGCCCTCTATGATTCATGACTTATATTTCGAATCGGGTCTCGAAAATACAGACTGTATTGCCTGACGCTATCTGAAATCATGTTCCAGGTTTCAATAATCCAGCTGATTGTGCGTCTCAATAAATTCCTTCTTTACGTTTAGAAAGTAAACCTGTCTGGTGGGTTGGACCGCCTAAATGGTTGCAACTGTCCACTTTTTGGCCTTCGAAGGGCTCGATATATCTGAAAATCAACAGAGAGGAAAGGGTTGTTACCCAAGCCTCAACTGTTGAGCTTGACCCACCATCGTCTTTGCTGCGACGATACTCGACCTTTTCGAATTCACTTTGCACTGCTGCTCTTTGTCTGAAATTCATCGATCGGTTGCGGAAGAAGTCCACGGACCTTCCCCTGTCTAAAACTACCGCAGACGTTTTGAAACGGGTTTGATGCCGTCTGGTGAGATATAAACAACATGAAAATTCTACGAAGTGTTGAAGTTGCTGTGCAAACAAATCCTAGTTACTACCAAAATCTTTTACTTCGTTTGCGGCCATTTTTGAACTCTGACGGCTTACTACGATTGGGAGGTAGTTTAAAACACGTCACGGAGTTCGACGAGTAATGCTCCTATAATCTACCCAAATTCTCTTTCCTCGCCACTTATATCGTTCGGAATGGGCATCAAGCCATGTTACATGTAGGACCGCAATGTACGGTGTCATATCTATGGAGACAGTATTAGATTATCACAGGACGTTGTATCGTAAAGAAGTCAACTGTCTAATCATAGAGTGACTCGAACATCCTAACCGTTTGCTTTTCGCGGTCTGGATTACGCTGATCCCATTTCGATGTGAACAACTAAATGTCGAGGCCACAAATCATACAAGGGCTACATTGTGGTCGTCGTCTGTTTCCCCATAAGAGCGGTCCATTTGGATGCGTGCTCAGACCACACTGCTGATGGCTTTATAGCGGCTTACAAAAGATTTGCTGCTCGGCGTGAGATAAGCACTTTCCTGTCCAGCGACAGCGGTACTAATTTTTTGGAGCCGATAAACAGCTGCGTGCACTTTTCGTTGAAGTATCTACTGTCTAAGCGATCATCAGCCGTTATCTTGCGTGGGGGATAATACTTTTGACTTTTAAGGAAATGACAACCTTCCTCACACAGGTGGAAGCTTGTTTTTTTGCATTGTTTTCCTTTTTAGTTCGGTATAGCTGTTGTTCATATTAATTATTAGATGAACTATGAACGTTAAACTTCCAGCGCGCGTCTAATGTTCCATGTGAGGTTCCGTGCGTATTTTATGCTAACCGGAGGGTGTTTTCCCATTGAAACAGTTATTTTCGTTTTGCTACATTATATATTATTTTATTTAAGCTTTTATTCGAATTCAGTTAATGAAATATATTTGTAAAATGTAAGTAGAATAATAGTTGAAAGTACAAGTTATTAAAATAATTTCTAATTTCATGAAATAATTTTAAAAATTTTTCCTCTTTTAGGATGGGCGACACATTTTTCTTGTTATCTCTTTTTATGTTCCTAATAATTCAAGATTTTCACAACCATTTTCTGTTGATAGTAGGATATTGGAATTCTCCCACCTGTCAAGAAAGCGACTATGTGAAATCCAAAGACACCGCCGATAGGAAAGAAATAATAATTAAGAAAAAAACTCTACACATATGTTATATTAATCCAGTTGCCACTAATACTTCTGCATGCGATGAGAAGTCTACACCGTAACTTTCATTTAAAATATCAAGAAAAGTCATTTTACACTTTTTTTACAAAGAACCGTTTTCTATTCATATCGTTATAAACAACTGTATTCGCAGTAAGTTTTCATAAACAAAAGTTTTATTTCGATCAGAACTTTTTCCCCTGTGTGGAGTACGTGTCTTGAAAAGCAATTTATCCTTTTTTTTGAAATTTTGCGGTGCAATAGGTGCTGAGATATTACTTTGTATAGATGTCAATTTTAGTGTAAATTCAATTGTTTATAACGTTATAGCTTGGAAACGATCAGTTGTAAAAAAGTGTAAAATGAAAAAAATTTTTGTCTCCGATCAAGCTTTCCGAAAATATGTTACAGAATTTTGTTTTCCTGAAATAATGTATTTGTTTGAAAAAAAACTTGTGTAAGCAATAAATACGCAACTTTTTGAAAGGCTACATAAAAGATCCCTTGTGGGTACTAAGAAGTTATAAATCATCCGGAAGTAGGATTGGCTCTATGATATAATAATAATATATTATTATTTTATTTTTCACTATTACGTTTAATATTATAAGACAATAATAGCCCCACCAAGTTGAAAAAAAAATTCTTTCAAAATAGCAATGTATTTTTTCTATCAAACAAGAAAGTATATTCATTACACTAATTCAGTGGACTATTACTGCTATTTCTATTTGGCTTTATTTTTTAATTTCTCAACTTTTATCTTCTTCAACATAATTAAATAAAATATTAATACTCATGTACTTGGCGACATTTTTTCACACATAGTGTTTGTGGAATCGATGTACGTTACTTGGTAGCCATCTATAGAGGCATCGAGGCGCGAAAATTCAAAATTGTTAAATTAAAGTATATCGACTACAGCTCGGTCTATCCTGATAAAAAATCGCCCCGATCATCAGGATCGTCTTTGAATAGAGTCATTGTTTGTCCATCCCATGAACGCATTCTATCAGAACTATGAACATTAGAAAACGGTTATTGAGTTCTTTGAATTTCATCGATATCTCCTATTAGATAACGGTTATTACGCAAGACATTTTTTACTTCTTACGATCCTTTAAATTTAGGTAAGAATTTTTTGTTAACACTTTTTTCGGTAACGACATTTGGTGTAATAATATAATCGCCGCTTCTAAATTTAGTAGAACATTTGTGTTTTCCGTCGAACGCTTGTTTGTTCTTCAATCGCATTTTCTTGCGGATTACATCGGCTTTTTCACGCAATTTAGCTTTAGGCTGGGATGGTTCCTCTTCGTTCTCAATTTTTAACAACATCTTTCTAAATACTTTGGCAGGAAACCCTACTTGGTCCGCTCCAAAAAGAATACGAGGTGGTGAATAACCTATCGCTCTATGTACAGTGTTATAGATGACAAATTGCGCATTCTCTAGCCCCTTTTTGCAATCCGAAAACAGAGTACAATCTTAGCCAAAGTTGACCTTGAAAATCTAAATACACATTTAGCTGGGCCATTCGCGCGAGGAGTGCCAGCTACTACTTTGATCTATTTAATACAAACCATATTTAAGCAACCCACTACGGATTTCGTACCTGTCACTATCTCCCTGTTCTGAGGATTTGCGGATTTCTTACAGTTCTGCATCAGAAAACTGTTTGTAAATAAGTTCTTGTTCAAAGGTCAAAGGGTCGATTACAAAGACTTCACGGCTCAGAGCATCGGCATGCCTCATACGTTCTTGTTTTACCGTT
This sequence comes from Andricus grossulariae, assembly GCA_011634705.1. Taxonomy (NCBI): domain Eukaryota; kingdom Metazoa; phylum Arthropoda; class Insecta; order Hymenoptera; family Cynipidae; genus Andricus; species Andricus grossulariae. The sequence continues at coordinate 8,850 of JAABKJ010004661.1, forward strand.
TGTTTTATCACGTTACAATCGTTGCATATAACAAACGGTATTCCCTTCAAGTAAATTCGAAATCGTTCTAACGCGTGAAATATGGCTTAAATCGCTATGACGTAGCTGTGGTATTTGCTTTCTAACACGGTAGATCGCCTGCCGAAATAAAAGACGGGATGTAAATAATTATCTTTTTGCCGCTGCAAAGGATAGCACCGAACCCTAACGCGCTGGCATCTGTCTGCAACTCTATATAAAGAGTAGGGCTCTAAACAGCTAAGACAGGCTGAATAGTCAAATAATCTAATAAAGTCTCAAATATACGAGACTTGCAATAAACGAGTGTTGCGATAAACGAGGTTTGACTGTATAAAACGACGTGCAAAACAAACCAGCCCTAGAAACTGCTGAACTTGATTCGCACTTTTCACCAAAGGATATTCTAAAATCACTTTGACGTGTTTCCGAAAATACATTTGTCTAAACTTAATTCCAATTCGTGTTTCGCCGTCTATTTTAGTACCTCATTTAAAACCGACCAATTTTCATCAAGACTTTCAGTCGCAATTAGGAAATCGTCTAAATATAAAAGCAGTTTACCCTCGTTAATCAAATCTTGGGAAATGCAATGTAAATATCTTTGAAAATACGGCGGTGCATTTACAAGTCCAAATGGCATTCGCAAAATATTCATATTATCCCTCCGGAATATTAAACGCCATATACTTAATCGAATTCTCGGACATTCTGATGTGATGGAAACCATCTTTCAGCTCCAGTTTGGTAAACCAAACCTTACCATAGAGTCGATCTAAAAGATCATCTATGCGCAGTAGGGGGAAGCGCTCACGTTTGGTTATTTTATTCAAAGCACGGAAATCAACACATAATATAAGTTCTCCATTTTTTTTATAGTTAAAACTATTGAACGACTATAATTTGATTGGCTCGATCTTGTGTACCTTCGTTCCAAAAGTCCCTTAGTAATTTCTCGCAGTTTTAAAATTTCGACACATGACAATATACGCGGTTTAAAATAAAAAGGCTCCTTGGAGGTTAGATTGATTCCCATCTCGAAAGAAGTTGGTCTAGACATTTCCGGTTCCTCGCGATACTTTCCTAGTAAAATTTTGAACATAATTTTATGGTCGTATGTAACTTTAGGTCCAACTTCACTCACTGACAAACCAGTTAATTCATCAGGTTTTTGCTCGGCAAGATTAATGAACATAATATCATTCTCCCGATCTTCGTATTCAAAAGTTACCGTTTTATGCCTTATGAAGGTTAACCCTGCGGTATTTAGAAAATTGATCCCCGAAATCTTATTATATCTCAATGTCGTATCCGGTACAATCGTAAATTTATCGAAAATATTCTATTATTTAAAGGCTGAAAACTAATATCCACTCTGATATAGCCCGTTATATCTAATGGCCAATATTTTATTCCTGCATATAATACTCGCTGTTAAGATTCGCTAAAAAATTGACAGTTTTGGAAATCTCGAAGAGAAACTTTATTTTTTAACAAGGAAATCAGACTACTGTCATCAACTAAAGCTTCTATAAAATAATTATCGTCTTGTCCGGTACTTAGTAGAACGGTATCCGTCGTTATTGGTACGATGAGTGGAATAGTAGTGTCTTCTCTCCCCTTCGAAGACTCCGTTGCAAACTTTCCATTATGTCCATATGTTCTCGATGATCCTGCAGGACACAGGCTCCACGTTCCTTGGGAGAATTTTTACATTCGCTGCCCAAGTGTCCGAATCCATGGCAGTTATAACACCTTGGTCGCGGCGGCATGGTTCCTGTTGATTTTAAATCTTCTGCTTTATTCTCCGCAGCTTTAGTCGGTTTAAAATTAGAACCAGGTTCTCCATACTGTTTTCCACCGAGTCCTTTCCGTAAATCTTTGCGTGGCACGTCCTTGGTGATTCTTTGCATTCCATATAGCAAATCTATTAGGGCCTTGTAATTTCATGCTCGTGCATGCGTTTTAATAAAAAAAAAATCCTGTACTTCTTTTGTTATGTGCTCAATAGGCAATTCACCCGCTAAGTCTAATTTATTAATCAATTTTAACTTTATTGAAAATATATGGAAAACTTCAATCCTATCTTCTAAACTCGGGCTCCCATTTTCTTTGTTCGAGTAAGCGGATCTTCATGACATATGTTGACTGCTGATACTGGTCTAGTACACGCTTCTTCAGCCTGCTAGAAGCTTAAAGTTTGATAATATTGTCTGGAACCTCGTAGGCTGCTTGGATTTCCTCCACTCGTCGAATCCATCTTTCGAAGATGTCTTCCTCATCTTCGCCAAATGGTGGAATCAAGTATCTGTGTAACTTCTTGATTATTTCCATTGTTGCCCATCTGACCTCTAGTTCGCATGGCTTCCATCACTACCATCTTACTCGCTGCAATATTATCTTCTACGCTTGTCATGACTGCTTCTCTTACTGGGGCTCTGTAGAGTCCGAAATATTCAGATCCAGCCTCACTATGCAGATTCTCATGCAAGCGACGCTGTTGTGTGTTTTGATCAAACCTTTAGAAGTCTTCAATTTCAGGAGACCCGTTACGACCGTTGGGGTCCACGTCGTCATTGTTCCCGTTCGCTTCCACCAGCGTATCTTGTTCGAACACGCCACCACAATCACTAAAGTTCAATACCCACACCTTTTTCCCCTACTTTGATTTTCTGTAACCGGATTCCTTTTTACCCACTTGGCTTTAGAGGACATAGGCCAATTCACGAACACGCTGGCGTTTTACGCCAGTGCACTAGAACACGTCGCCTTCTCGTACCGATCTTCCCAGAATCGACTCGATCACGTCGACATGTATTATTCTTTTTTCGAACCTTATACAACCCGACGGTACCCAACAACCATAATCAACAACGCTGATCGACACCCATAGCCGATTACTGCCCGATGTGTAAACGTAACTGCGTCACGCTTCCATAATATGTTCAAGTTCGCAACCGAAGCGATTTACCCACGCTTCATACCGGCACAACGATTTTGACGAGCACTCGCGCCGGTAGATAAAAAGCCGTTTTATATCAAAATTGTAAAGAACATTTTATTCAAGAATGGCTAATACTACAATCCAATATCTCACGAAATAATCTATCAATGTTAATCGGTCGTTATCTATAGAGGTCGCTTGAATCGAGGCGCGAAAATTCTAAATTGCTAAACTTAAATAGATATCGAATACAAAATTATGTATTCCAACTGGAAATGGTTAAACGACCCTGACTGTTTACGTTAGGAGCGAATGCCGAGAGACGAATTTCAAATGTAATGAAGAAGTATTGAGTGGTAATAGAATTTAAGATTCATTAATCACAACTTAAGATTGATCAAAAGAGTAATTATCTTCTACTTCTACAATTGACAGTTCAGAAATGGAAAATCAAGATCACCAAGCAGGACAAAATTCTAATAAAAAAGCGCTAATACTCTAGGGTATAAAGCTGATAGTATGAGTTATCAAAAGAAACCTCTTCCACTTGTGCAATTGATGATAACTTCGAAATTGAAAGTCAAGATGACCAAGCATCACAAAATTCTAAAAAAAAGATGTGCTGATGTTATAAAAAAAATTACCATTCAATTCAAATTCAAAATCAATGTATTTCAAATTCATTAAAATTACTTTTAGAACGACATATTGCTGAAAAATGTTTGATTTCATTTAGTATAAGCGTGTAAGCTCTACCTTGGTCTTCATTTCAATTTCTTTTCTCATCAAATGCAATTAATAATTTATATCGTCCTGATTAATATGTAAAATCGTAAAATGAGATGTGATTGTCAAAGTTTTATGATCATAGAAATGCAGACGACTTTTATTTAAGCCTTTTTGTTTTTTGATTATAGCTCTATAATTGAAGCGCTCAAAGTGTATATGAAAATAAATATGCAATGGCCTAGAAAATAATTGTTTATTTTTTTATAAATGAAAGTAGAAACTTTTAGATTTTATAGTCATTTCAAGAATACTTTAGAGCATATTGTGTTTAAATTTCATTAAAAATTACAAAAACTATAACGTTGAGTGCGTGTTGATGACGAAACATAAAGGTATACATAAACATAAACATAAGGTATTTGACTCTCTATAAGAATCCATATTTGAAACATCAGAATTTCAAATTTGTTTGTTTGACGGCCAATCCTCCTCAAATCTATGCCAAATATTCTATGTACGCTGTTCTTGCATCAGAAACCTAATTTATTTCATTAATTGAATTAGACAAAATAGTTATCCGTTTAGCCTTAATCTTACAATTTTGATTTCCCCGTATTTTCGAGGGTCCTTAAGGTATGTCTTGAATAAAAGTAAGCACATGTCCGTTCGGCTTGTAACTCGCCGAGGCAGGCGGTTATGTTGCATATTCAATTATTGCATATTGACCTGTATATAATTGATTTTCTTAATTTCATTACTCAATTTTGCACATTCCTTTAAATATTGTGTCTTGATATAAACATCAGTTGCTTTTTTAATTTTGTCACTCATTTCGTCAGCTTTTCATACAGTTCCCTATAGAAATTTCTTGAACTAATTTTAAAAAGCCATTTTAGACATTATACAACTTGGCGGGATTATATTATACCATCAATCACCCATACCCCTCAATGAAAATTGGAGGAGGTAAAATAATTTTACTTATAATGCTCATTCCCGCACAACAAAACGAGATTTTTAACCAGCAAAACCAAGTTAAATTTGGCGACAGCAGTACCGGAATCTTCAAGGGTCTACAGCCGTATCAGAAAAATTCTAGAGACTCTCTCTTCCCTTATGACCAGAGCTCTTTCTAACCAGTTCAGAGCCAACTTGTCATAGCCAATTATGATTCTACCTATCTTCAGTCTCAGAATATAAGCTGGGGTTTAAGGAGGAAGCCCAAGCACTGTATTAAAGAAATTGGTTTGAATGTCCTCGACTTCTTTACATAATCTTAACTTTAGCTACTAAGCATTAGCGCTGTGACAATACTTGCCGTAGCAACGCTTTTATTGCAGGACAATGTAAAGGTACCAGAGCTCGAAAATTGTTTAGCCAGATAGTTGTGTGCTCCAAACATTTCGATTTGTATGCCGTTGAAAGGAATAATCAGCAAAAACACTAATTTTCCTCTGGTAATCAATCCGAAAGTCAAAAATTACAATAATCTCATCGGCATATGTCAGCAAATTAATATCAATCAAATTATTGATAGAGATCTCCCTCATACTTCGGTTCCGTGCTAATGCCCAGTTTAAACAGTTTAGACTAAAAGAGATTATGGTTGACTGAAGGAAAGGTTCTTTTAAAATCCATGAAACACGCAAAAAGCGTGGGTCCAGGAGTGGAGAGATGAATCTGGATAATAGGACTTGAAACATATATATGGTCCATACTGCCTCTGGAAGCCCTGAAACCTGCCTGAAATTCGGGTATACAATTTAAAACATTTGTCCACTCCACAAGCTTATCCAGGAGGATCCGTGAGAATATTTAGACAACAGCGTTCATAATCGTAATATCTCTGTCAGAACTCGGATCGTCTATATCACCCTTCTCGTATATCATGCACGTTCCCCCAAGAAGGGAGAACCTCATTCTCACAGATTCTCCTGAACATACACTCAAGGTAGTCTCAACGTAATTTGGATAAAGCACGGTAGAACTTTACGGGAATACCATCATTCCCAGAAGCTCTCTCCGGTTTACATTTAAGAATAGCCACCTTGATTTCATCTTTTGAGATTTGTACATTTAGAAGCGGATGCGCGTTTGCACTCTAAGAAAGATCAAAGTTCACTTTAGGAGGATAAATCGTATTCGCGAAAGTTTGCTAAAATTGGAGATCAATATTAGAACCAGGTGCAAGTCTGGGCTAAAAGAAATATACCGGCCCCCTCCCTGAAAAAAACTGCACCGTTTCTTTAGCAGATGTAAGGGCCACCTGTAAGGCCTTCTCATAAGCAGTTATTCTAGAGATCAGCAGAGATCTGTACGCTTTTTTTATCGAAATTAAATGGTTGAATATCCTGTATGTACTTTAAAAAAAAACAGGTTAAACAAACATCGCATAGTCCCACTCGGAGCAACTGCCATCTATGAAAATGACACTACCTTCCAGTAGAACCGCGGTAAATCACACCCATGTCCACGTCTCGCAACCGTGAGATGAGTGGCCACAGGGCACGACGAAATCACAACGACATCCCCGCGAAGCCCTCGTGTGTCTTGTAGAAACGGAACGATTCAAGGATGACTGCCTTCTGCATCCATATCACAATTCCCTTAGGATATTTTTGCAACGCGGGTATGGCTTTGAGGATACAAACCACTGACAGTTAGGCACCTCTGATGGCACCAATCACAGGGTTAATTATTTTAACCGAATATTCTGGGTAAAGTCGCTGCAGCTCCCTTTTAAGGCCTTGACACCTCTTCTTCTTTTCCTTCTCTTTAGAAGTAATGTTGTAGTCGGCCGGAGCCAAAAATGCGATCACGAATATAGTTTGTTTTTTGAAGTCTTGGAGAAAGATGTTAGGACTCGAGTGTGCAATGGAGACTGCTGTCTGAAAATCATAGTTCCAGAAAATTTGGCACTTCTCGTTTTACACAATTGCCTCTATCTTCCTCGGAGCTTTCGTCAGGGCAGGGTCGTGACCAACACCAGAAAAGCGACAAAGATGGCCATAAAGCACTCTTACGGATCTAGGTACTCAGCGTGTTCATGACACGCTCTGCACCTATCGCTCGGAACTTGTTGACGAAAAATGCGGTCATGGCATACTAAGGTGGAAATGAAACCATCCTGGTATGCGAAAATGAAACCTTCTGTACCTAAATTAAGCCCTGATGATCTGAGGAAAGCAAAAGTTTGCTCCTTCGACAAGCACTGAACTTCTACATTTCTGTGGAAGTTTCCTTGCATTTTCTTGTTGAGTAGCAGTCGGCGGAATTTTTAACCTCTGCCTTCTCCAGTTGGGCTCTTAGAAGTGTGGCATCTAGATGGAGTAATGCACTTTCCTCACTTCTGATGTTGAAATTGAGAACAAGGGTCTCGGTCGCCTGCTCCGCAGTTTTATAAAGGAACGCTCTTTTGCCAAAAATCTCGTGATTGCTGACCATTTTTAGGAGAGGATCTCTTCCATTTGCAACGGTGGAAGCTGTACCCAGAACAATTCGATTATGAAGACATTGGAGATTCAGAAGTCCACGTCCGCCTTGACGGTGTGAGATGTATAATCGCGGAACGGAAGAATTGATATGCAAGCTCTTATCCATATGCATGATCTTACGTGTGGTGATATCGAGGTCCGCAAGCTCGTGCTTCGCCCATCAAAACAACCCCAAACGAGTAGAGTAGAACCGGGACGGCATGTGTGTTAGTCGCGGATACCTTGTTCAACGCCGAGAGTTCGGAAGACCTTTGTCGAAGAAGAAGCTTGTATTTGCTTCGGAAAGACACCTTTACTAATGTTACGTCCTGAATGCTGCTCTGAGACACGCCCAGGTATGTATATTTCTTTCCCGGCTTCAGATTAATCTTAGCACTTTTGTCCAATCCAAAGTCCATACTGAGCTCTCGTGTGTACCCTTCGACGATATTTAAAGCACTTCGAAGTTGTTTTGAACTCGGAACGGTCACTCTAGTCGACGCCTGAGAAAAAAGCGCCGATCATTGCGAGAAGAATTAAATTTGTCTTCTTGGGACTTAGTCCCACCTTCTTCTTTCCCTTCTTCCTCTCAATCATTTTTTCCTCCATAACTTTTTTTCTCTTCACTATCTACTTCTACTATAAACAATCCTTCTTTTCCTTCCTTTGTCCCTACTATTCTCGTAACTCCTTCTATCCTTACCTGAACTTCAATATCTCTAATGAGATTTTAGATTTCCGCTTCCCCTGTTTCACTCTTCTCTTTCAATCTGTTAACTACTATGTTATTTATCCTCTTCGCCCCTTCTTCGCCCTCGAATCTTCTTTCAATCTCACTCTCTTCTCCAATCTTTCATTCTCATTTTGCACGTTCTTATCACTCCCTTCAACTATTTTCGCACTCTCTGTTTCCTTCAGCATATGCTCTTTCCTGATTTCTAAGTTGATTGCCCATTCTTCCAACTGTTTATTTCACTATTTCTCTGTTTGTCATCCTCTTTCTGTCTATTCTCTATGCTCTCTATTTAACCCATACCTTGTCTTTCTCCTCTTTCCACAGTTTATCCCACTCTTTCCACTTTTCTCTCACTTCCCCCCTTACTAAATTCCCCTGCCTATTCATATCCCTATTCAAATCATCCAGTCTTTTCCTTGGTTCCTCTCTAAACCCTTTTATGAGAGCTTCCAGTTTTTCAAACATCACTCCACCCCCAAATATTTCTGGTGTTTTTCGTTTAGTCCTAACTTTCTTGCTTTCCTTCTCCCTTTCTAATTCATCGTCCCCTTCCTCTCTTTTTCTTTTATCTTCCTCTTCACTGCTCGTCGCGTTTACTTTTTTTGCCATTCGTCCAAACTCCTATTCGAGCCCGTACTGCCTAGCTTGTTGAGGCGCTGTAGGTTTAAGGGTCACCTGTATTTATGGCCCATGCCTGATTCCCTTCTCGCTGCCATCCCCTCCCTGGTCGGTGTTTCGATCCTCTCCTCACCGCTGCTATCACTACAGTCAACTTCCCCCTTCTCCCCACTAATCACGCTTTCAACATCGTCATCTCTTATTTCATTTACTGCCTGCTATTCTGTGGGATCGTCCAGTAACTGTCGCCTTCTGGCGCCCTTATTCGCCCACCTCTTGTCACCCTTGCCCAGCAACTATTTTTATTACTCCTAACCTCAAAAACTTCGCACGCTCCAATTTTCACTTCACACAACTTACTTTTACCCTTTACACCTTTACCTTCACTCACCCTTCGTCCTTTACACCTAATATCCGCATTCACTGCCCTTTCTGAATCCACATACGCTTATGCCCTTCGCCAAAGCCAAGAAACCAAAACTTGACACAAAAGAGTTCTCTCACGATCGGTGCCGGAAAAGGAAGCCCTCTGAATTTGTTTATGAACATTTTTAAATTATTAATAGTTCTTGCAAATTTACTAATCATCATAGAAAAAATCTGACTGCCGCGCGTGCACAGTCTCATCACGCTCTGCGCGCATGGCTCGCGAGTTTGAGCGCGCCTAGGGTGCGCAACTGTTTGTTCTCGCGCTTCGCGCTCGATTATATATTTCTCTCGTGCTTCCCTCTGGATTATATATTTACCTCGCGCTACGCGTTCGTTCTTTGTATTTCCCCCACATTTGTGCACAAACCTCTTTAAATTAAAGGTCAAAGCATCGACAACTGTAATTTGGTTATTATGAATTCTCTTTTGTTGAAGCTCATTCGGTTTCAACGAACACATTCTCATCACGTATCTCGTGCTTCGCCCTCGATTTTGTCCAGAATGTGAACTTCTCTACAATATGCATCACTATTATATCAAATGTATATTACATTTATCATCGCCTGAAATATGACCTTTTCCTTTACCGTGCGCATGCCGTTCGTCAATCAAAGTTGCATTCCATTTCGAGGTTATTTTATTGTTTAAATTATTCATTGTTTACAGAACACGCCCAACTACCACCATTATGCGAGAAATTTATTTGGCGAGTCGAAATCGTGTCCAAATTAAGTAGTTAGTCGTCAAAGAGTGGAGAGTCTAGTTATAACGTAAGTCCCACCAAACTTCGGTCAAACACTGATCAATAACTGTTGCGGTAGACATTGCTGATAATTCTTTTAAATATCAACGAACTATCCCGAAATTAAAAACTAACATTATTAAAGAAGAAATTAAACTAACATGATAGCATGAATGATCTACGGGAATTACATCGGAGATTCGGACCTGCTATTTCTTCTGAAATCAAAGGCCTGTTTAATATTTCTAGTGAAATTAAAATTGCTGAATGTAGAAAAAACTTTCTTTTAAATTGTCGTCGTTCCGAATTGATTCCGAAAAATATTAATAACTGTGTTGAAAATGTTACTAAGCGTAATATGTATAGCTCTTTTTAACAAAAGACATTAAACTCTGTAACTGAAAAGTTCAAAATCCAGCTCAGGAAAATCAAAATGGAAGATATTCATAATCATGTGAATTTTTTCCTGAACAATCTTGAAATTTCGAAAAATAAAATCAAAAGCCTTATGCCTAATGTGGGATTTGCCATAGTTATTTAAGAATTTAAAAAATCTAATGAGTCTTATGTCTGCAAAGATTAAATAGTTTTAAATAATAAATTCAAAAATTTGCTACCAACTAATCCTAATGAACCTGTGGCTGACATACTTCGACTTGGCGAAAAATTTAGTTCTTGTTCTGTTTCGAAAAAAGAAAACCAAATGTTAGTAATTGTAAAAGATTTAGAAATTAATTTATAAAAGATCTCATTCGAATCAAGAGAAGCATTTAGACACAAAATATTATCTTTAACTTCGAATTATTTAAAGAAACCGAAAAAATTTCTCATGTCGATAAAGAAATAGCTAAGAATATTAAAATAACAAAAAATTTTATGAAGAATAACAAGGATATTTTAATTACTCCTGCCGGCAAAGGCAATACTACTGTCATTCTTAAAAAAATCCTCTTATTATTCTAAAATGAATGAAATGCTCAGTGACACCAGTACATATGAAAAAATCGCTTATAATCCTCTCAAAAAACTTCAAACTTCTACTTTTGATTTATTAAAAGAGTGGAATTCTAAAGGATATTTCGGTAGTAATTTTAAAATAAAGTCATTGTCAACTTCCAATACCAATATAGAAAAATGTATGGCCTTCCGAAGGTTCATAAAATTAATTTGCCTTCAAGACCTGTGCTCTCTTACATCAACACTCCAACTTATTAATTGGCTAAAACTATGAGTAAAATCTTATCTGATTCTATTCCGAAATTGAATTCCTTCGTTAAAAATCCTATTACTTTTCGAGAAAATATTATTAAAATTAAAATTCCTGATAACCATATTTTTATGTCTTTAGATGTAATCTCACTGTTTACTAATATACCTTTAAATTTGGTTCTCTCTGGTATCGATAAGAGATGGTTTCACATTAAAAACTTTACTAATATTCCTCAAAATAATTTGAAATCTGGTATCTCTTTTCTCATGAATTCTACTAGTTTTCAATTTGATAATAATTTTAAAAATAAAAAATTCGGGACCCCAATGGGGTCTCCGATATCAGGTATTCTTGCTGAAATTGTCTTACAAGATCTCGAATTAGAAATTTAAAAAAAATTGAAAGGTCAAAATTCATTCGTTTTATAGATATGTTGTTGATACTTTTCTTATTGTTCAAAAAGACAAAATTGAAAACATTGTTTCTTGTTTTAATAGCCATCGCGAAAGGATAAAATTCACATTTGAAGTTGAATCTGAGAATTGTATCAGTTTTTTAAACTTAAAAATTATCAGAAAAAAATCAAACGATATTATCACGAACTGGTTTAGAAAAAGTACATATTCCGGTAGACTTTTAAATTTTGTGTCAAATAATACTATACACCAAAATATTGGTATTGTGAAGACTTCAGTCTATTCAGCTATTCTTCTCTCTGATGAATCTTTTCACCATGAAAATTTAATTTTAGTTAAAAAAATATTAAATTATAATAGTTATCCTAAACTTTTTATTGAAAAACATATAAAAATAAGACTTTTGCAAATTAATAATAAAAAACCTTCTTCCGAGTTGAATTTAATAAATAATAATCAAAACAAAAAGTTTGTCTCTTTTAACTTTTATCCAGATATATCTTATCCAATTCGTAGACATTTTTCTAACTTTAATATTAATACTATTTTTAGAATTGATTCAAAATTTGACCGTTTTGTAAAATTCGGGAAAGACCCATTGGAAAAATTGGAACAGTGTAATGTTGTTTACAAATTGGATTGTTCTTGTGGTATGTCCTATATTGGACAAACTAAAAGATCGCTAGAGACTAGAAAAAATGAGCATTTCAGACATATTAACCATTGTACTGAAAACCATCAAGAAATTGATAGACACATTCACTCTGTTCATAATGGAGATTCAAATTATATCAAATGGGATGAAATTCAAATACTACATAAAGAGTCAAATTATTTTAAAAGAACCTTTGTCGACATGATGTATATTAGAAATGAGAATGACAATGCTTTAAACAATATAATTGATTTGAAATATTATAATTCTGCTTATAATATGATTTTAGATCAAGTTTGTTAATGGGATTTTACCTTTTAAAATTCGTTTAAAAAAATTTAAATTTTGCGCCTAAATTTTCTTTCTTCCGAATTAGTATGTTCGATCCTTTCAGTACTCAATCGACTCGGGGCCTGGCATGGTACATTGTACCATGCTCTCCCCTTTTTAAAAATCTTTTTATAGAAATCATACATTTTTATTCAAATTATAAATTCTTCATCCCAAAAATGGTTTCTTCAAAATGTTAATCTCATTTTTTCCTATATAATTGACTCTTTTATTTACGAAACCTTTACGTTTCAAATTCCACGATATCAGATCGAATTTGCATTGTTTTTGGAGGAAAGTCTCCTTTTATTTTTTCAAAAATTTTACTATTATAACTCAACTTCACCGCTCTACCTAATGGTAAGTCATTGTATTTCGATGTCAAAAAATTTTATTTAAAAAAACTTTTACTTTTTATGTAATTTCCTATGTAATTCTTTTAATAGGTATGAGCATGGATTTCTGATGAGGTTACTATGACTAGTGACGAAACGTCAAACTTTATTAAATCTTATTTGGTCTGGAAGAATCGCTAATTTCTTCTATATATTTCATCCCAGACGTTAAAACATTATTGAGGATTTTCAATCTTTCCTCTATCTATCTATCACTGTGCTAAAGTTTTTGGGGAAGTTTCAGGTCAAAATATTCAATAGTTTAGAATTAGTTGTGATGTTCGTTAATATCAGCGCTATAGATTTCGAATATAGGACTAAGGCTTGCTCCCTTGACACGTTCTCGCGCTAGTGAGTTTTTGCTTACAATATGATAATAATAAAATTTCTTAGTGAATAACAATGTAACATTCGCTTTGTAAACAATCATTTTGCAAATCACTTTCGTACCATCTATTACATACTTCAGTACGAGGTAAAATAAAACTGCAATTCACATTACGAATGAAGTATTTTGCGTAAGTGGATTTATCTAATAAGTTTTTCATCTCGAGATCCTGCGTTACACATACATAGTAGTCACAAAATTCGTTATACAATTTCGTTAAGTTTAATTCCGGATTAGTAAAATAGTTTAGGTCAGTCGATTCTCCGAAAAATGTGATTTTTGAGATGGCATGGATAAACAATGTTCCTTAATTAATTGTTTTATTTCGTCTGTTAATTTTACTTCATGCTTCTCATGTATTCACCTGCCGTCGTCTAACCTTTCTCCATTTATTATTTTATGCTGCACTACTCTTAATCTTTTCTGTGACAAATTCAAAACATCCTTTATAAATTTCTTACACACAAGGATTACATTTTCAGCAGTAGAAAATAAAAACTTCCAGGTTACTAATCTTGAAGCTGTATGAGCATTAACTTCCTTAGGATCATTGCACTTCATCAACGTACTGAGGAATATGGATTGCAATGGAGTAAAAAGTTTCTTTGGCACGTGTAACTTTTCGGGATTCTCCGATTTTGAAATGTATTCTTCTCCCTAAAAATAAATATAAAACTAACATTCTGTATTAAATTTATTTTTAATGATTGATTTTGAATTTTTTTTAATTTTGACGCAAAAACAGCTAAAAAATTATTAGGTTTGTATATTACTTTTTTCCTTGTGAATAATTTAATTCAATGCAATTCTTCTAATAAAATTATTTATTAAATTAATTTTATAAATTTAAAAAACCTAATTTATTATGTTCTCTATTAATATTTAAATTAAAATAATTCCACAGAAAGTTTTGCCATGCAAGTTAAACGAAGTAGAAACGGCCTAGGGGGATAAGCATGTAAAAATGGCCCCCGCAGCTATCAAGCCTATATTGGCACCATGTATTGACATCTATGTTAATATAAATCCTGCAAATTTCAACCTTAAAATTTCATTTTTTTTGTCAGATATGGAGGGGGTAGTTAAATAAAAAAATGTGTTTTTATCGAAAACGGCTGAACCGATTTTGACGAGCAAAATATATGTTGTGTTAAGCAAAAAGACTACTTTCAGAAAAAAAAGTTGGATTTTTTGGATAAAAAATAAAAGTAAAAAAATGCTTTCAAATTTTGAAAATATTTTTTTGAGGTTATGTTTTAGAGGTACAACTCCATTTTTTTCAAAACAAACATTGAAGTGTCTGCTTCAACATACATTTATGTCAGATTTTTCGTGTTGGTGCGTCAGGGCGAAAAATGATGAAAATCATGCATGCCGCACAGCATACAGCACGCTCTCGCTCCAGCCGGGCACATCGAACCCCACTGTTCGGTTGAGACTTTATTAGTTTAATTAAGCTGTCGGCTGGAATAATGGTGCACCTGTATTTTAAGGAATCACTTATTTTTCATTTCTTTTGTACATAACATTATGAAAAAAATGCGCATTTTTAAAACTTTACACTGTAGTGAAATTACGATTGCTGTGAAATTACGTGACACACCAAACGAAATAGTGGAAAAATATGCATAAAAAAAAGTTGGAAAAGAATGTTAGTACTCCATGTGTATAAGTATTTAATTAAGAATCGTATGCAGTTGGCCTATACAAATTATAGTTTCCAGAGTTCACCACGAGGAGGTTGCGATACAATTTTGAACTCCTTATGGGGCTGCTTTTTTAGTGTGAGTCCCCTCGCCTCTCACAAAACGGGGTGCTTTTCGAGTGTGTGTCCCCTCGCCTCTCACAAAACGGGGTGCTTTTTTAGTTTATATCCCCCTGCCTCACACAAAACCGAATACTTTTTATGTGATTATTTATTTTAATCTTCATCACTGTCACTTTCAATTACTGGAATGTAATTATTTTTCTTGAATACATCACGTAGTATTTCCGCTGATTTGAAAACTTTGGATAGGTATCTAGCATGAGATAAATAACATACTATTGCAGCAATATGAGAGCAACAACCAACAGTCCGTTTTCCATTAGCACATTCGCATGTGTGATGCGTCAAACC
>JAABKJ010004662.1:0-24050 GCA_011634705.1 Andricus grossulariae
AGCAACAATCCTTACTTCTAAAAATTGACACAGAGATGTCCAGTTTTTTCTCAAATTGGTATCCTATGCTACTTTTTTTTGAATAATTATATAATTTTGATACATATTTTTTAATGTTTATTAAATTTCTATTTGTTTAAGCAATTCTGATTTGCCTAAGCAGTTTTTTTTTAAACTTAAAAAAAAAGGAAATTAAATAAAATACATATAATTATTTTTCTGTCTGTATAGTCTATAAAAAAAAATATTTTAATCATTTTTTAATTATTTAAACAAATATAATTTGTTTGAACAATTATTTTTCCCAAAATATGTTTTAAATCGTATTTTCTGAATATAAGTAAACTTTTATAATTTAAATTTTATTATGACTTTTCTGACTTATTTAATAATGCGCCAAAAAAGATGTAAACCATCCACACTCAATTTGAAGGATATTTAAAAAAAACAATAATTAATTGTATAAACAGTAACATAAGGTTTTAACAAGAATTTATTATTCCTCGAAATCATTCAATATTATGTTTCATTCAGAAAATACGATTTTAAATGTATTTTTGGAAAAGTAATTGTTTAAATAAATTATATTTGTTTAAAACATGGACAAATGGTTAATATATTCTTTCTATACATTTTACTGTCAGAAAAATAGTTATATGTATTTTGTTTCATTTCATTTTTTTAAGTTTTCGAAAAAAACTGCCCAAGCAAATAAAAATTGTTTAAACAAATAGAAATTCATTAAACATTAAAAGATATGTATCAAAATTATATAATTATTCAACAAGAAGTAACATAGGATACCAATTTGAGAAAAAACTGGACATCTCTGGGTCAATTTTTAACAATGTTGAGTATAAACAATAAGTAATTGTTTAAATAATTACATAATGTTTTTAAAAAAATTTACTTCTCCAAACAATGACAAACTTTTTTTTCAATCAGAAAATACGATTATTTTTTACATTTTTTGGGAATAAATCATTGTTTAAATAAGTTTAAGTATGAGTTCAATTTTTCGAAAATCCAAAATTCCCCCATGTTAATTAAATGAGATTTTGAAGTGCCCGGTGGCACGTGTTAATATTCGAATTTCGAAAAAAAAAATACGGATTTTCTTTCTCCTGAAATGGAAACTTTTTTGGGGAGGGGGGGGAGGCTTGCCCTCTAGGGTGAGACAAAATTTTGCAATGCATTTTTGGACCACCCTAATGTACACAAAATTGAGCGCGAAGCGCTTGTATTGTAATGAAAATGCGTTTCTTGAGGCGGATAGAGCCTTGAGTAAATTAATTTCTTTTTAATCTGAAATATAAAAAAATAACAATCTCTTTAAAAGAATAGCAATATACACGATCACGAGGAGTGAAGGGGGCGGTAATTGATTATGCGATAGCGGACGAAGAGTGTAATAACAATAAGGATAAAAAGGAAGAAAAGGTAAAAAGAGCAGGAAGGGGGGATTGGTCCATGGAAGGAAAATAACAGTTTGAAATATTGATAGAAGAAATAAAAAGAGTATTAGAGTGCACAAGCAAAAAAGAAGTTAGTAAAGGAGGGGATAGAAGTGGATGGGATGAGGAATGTAAATAGAAGAAGGAAGTGAGAAAGGAATTAAAAGAATGAAGAAAAGGGAAAAGTAGTGGAGAAGAATATAGGAGAAAAAAGGAGTATAATGAGTTGTGTAATGAAAAAAGAGGAAAATAAAAGATAAGAAGAGGTGGAGAAGGCTAGGACGGAAGAAGAGGTTCAGAAGGTAGTAAATAGAGAAAGAAGAAGAAGGAAAAGAGTAAAGCAGGATATTGAGATGGTAGAATGGAACAAATATTGTATGTATTTGCAAGGAGGGGCAGAGAGGAAAGTTAGTAAAAGATTAAAACATGGTAAGGAAAGAGATGAGGAAGAGGATATAACAAGGAAGAAATAGTCAAGAGGTTAAGAATAATGAGAGATGGAAAGGCACCGGGTGTAGATGAGATTCCAAATGAAGTCTGGAAATGTGAGGGATAGAACTAAAGGAATGGACATGGATAATGTGCAGTAGAGTATGGAGAGGAAAGAGATGGTCAGAGTTATGGAAAGAAGGAGTAGTGGTACCCATAGTAAAAAAAGGCAAAGGAGAGGAGGTTAAAGATTATAGGGGAGTGACGTTAATGCCGGTATCGTATAAAATATATATAGCTGTTTTATCGTAGAGGTCAAAGAAAGAAGTTGAGGAAAGGAATGGGGTTGATGGACAATATATATGTTTTAAATTATCTGGTAAATAAAAGGATTAAACGGGAGAAAGAGACAATGATAGCAATGTTCGTGGACTTGAAGGCGGATTTTGACTCATTGGATCGAGTCGAGATAGAAAAAGTTATGGTGAAAAGGGGGATATGAGAGGGTTTAATACAGGTTTTAAGGGACATTTTTAGTGAAACACAAAGGTGGGTAAAGGTAGGAGAACACTTATGAGATAGTTTCTGGTTGGTGAGAGGAGTAAGGCAAGGATATCTTCTGAACCCACTTTTATTTAATATATTAATCGCAGTCTTAGAAGAAGAAATGAAGAGAAAAGGATGGGGAGGAGTTAGGATGGGAAAAGATAAGATATATACACTGGGATATGCGAACTTCATAGTGTTGATGACAGATGATGAAGAAGGGGTGGCGGTCTCAATTACAGGATTGAAGAAATACTTAGATGGGAAAATGTTGAATTTAAATGTAGAAAAGACAAAGATAGTGAGGTTTAGAAAAGGAGGGGAAGAAAGAAAGAATGGACGGGGAGATGGAAGGGAATAAAATTAGAAGAAGTAAAAGAGTTTAAGTATTTGGGATATACCTTGCAAACAAATGGAGATCATAGAGGTCATATAAGAGAAAAGATAAAAAAAAACAGGGGTAATAAACAAATATGGGGAACAGGAAGAAGTCAATATCATTTTTTTTAATTACGTCACAACCACTCCACGTCCAGACGATCTATTGTGGAATAACCCAATCGGAAATATTCACAAAATAGAGGATTTGGAGATTGCCTTATTTTTCTTTCCTCTTTTTTTATTTTCGCTTTTTTTGTTAATTTGAACTGAGACACTGAAGGTTGTTATTCCAAATTTAAATGTTTGACGTTAAAGCGTAATTCAAATTTTGATTTATTCTGAATTTAATTTCTTAAATTTTGAGAAAATAAATAAAATTTAATTTATAGGTATTTGCAACCTCCATCAGAATGGATTCACGCAGCCTTAGAATCAAGAGAGCTTTTGTCCCTTTGTTTGAAAAAATTAAGGGGCCTCAGCAGAGTTAAATTAATAGATGCTGGATTTGTTTGGACTGAACCTCATTCCAAAAGACTCAAGGTACTTATGTCTTTTGTATCTTTGATTGTATTGTCATAGGAATTTTTAAATATTTTTATTCTAATTATTATTATGGTAACTGCATAGGTAAAATTAACCGTCCACGCTGAAGTTATTGGAGGCGCCGTTTTACAGCAAGTTTTTGTTGTTGAGTTTATAGTAATTCATCAAATGTGTGATGATTGCCACAGAACTGAAGCTAAGGATTTCTGGAGGGCATCAGTAAGTGAAAAAATATTTAAACTTATCATTTTAATTCATTTTATTCAAAACTTTAATTATTTTAGGTACAAGTGAGGCAAAAAGCGATAAACAAGAAGACATTTTTCTATCTAGAACAACTAATTTTGAAACACAAAGCTCATGAGCAAACTTTAGGAATAAAACCCATTAGTGGTGATTATTTTTCTTATTATATTTTTAAACTTTTATTGAAAATCTAAAATAGGTCTGGCTATTACAATTTAATCTTCTTTTTTAGAGGGAATTGATTTCTATTTTGCAACCGAAGCAGCTGCTCGAAAACTGATAGATTTTCTCGTAGCAGTTTTGCCTTGTCGGTATCAGCATTCGAAGAAATTAATATCTCACGATATCCACAGTAATGTCTACAATTACAAATTCACCTACAGGTAAATTTTCAATCTTACAATATATAAAAAAGAAAACGACTAGTTTCAAATTTATTTTTCAATTTCCAGCGTTGAAATCGTTCCGCTTTCGAAAGACAGTGTTATTTGTCTTCCAAAGAAGCTTACTCATCAACTTGGTGGAATAAGTCCAGTTTGTTTGGTTCACAAAACTACAAATTCTTTGCATTTAATTGACGCTGCATCAGGACAAGGTAAGAAAAATAACCCAGTTTTTATTTGTGAGAAATAAATAAGTTCCAGCTTCTTTTTTAGATTATTCTAAAGAATCGAAAAATACTGTTCTAAGTTTATTGAAATTTTCTTTCTTTTTTTCTAGACTTCTTTAACTGATTTTGTATCATTTGATTCTGGATATCAAATTTTGGTCTTCGAAGATGTGGAAATACATTTTCAAAAGATCTTTATCGTTAAAAAAGTTATTTACAAATAAAATCGTGATTTGCAATTCAAAGACTATTAAATTGAGACACTCAAAATTCGAATCCATTTCCATTTTTATATTCTCGAATTCGAAAGCTCTCCAATTTTAATATTTGCAAATTTGAATGCTTAGACTTTAAACATTTCTTTTTAAATAAATCTAAACTTGATCCAAGATTTGAAAGAAAATTTACATCTTTATCTTCTTTTTGATTGAAGAGAAAATATTAAGAAAACGCAGTCTCAATATCGTTTATCATTTGATTGAGGACTTATCAATAATCAATTCAAAAGCCCAGATAATTTTTTCTCTATCGTGTGATTTTCTATCCGATGAATTTTTTACGATTAGATAATAAGAGCAATTATTTTCAAAACTTGACCTAAAAAAAACTAGCCTTGAATTTCGAATTCTTTCTTATCTATCAATCCATCCATAATTTTATAATAATTTTATGATTGAACGTTAAAGAGGAATATGAGTTATTAATTAATATGAGTTATTCAGAATTTAATTTCTTAAATTTTAATAAATTAATAATTCTTGTTTTCCAGTTGCAGAAGTAAGTGCAACTGTCTATTGGCGATATCCGTTTAAAAGTATTTGTAACCCGAAACAATTAACAGAATATATCGTGATGGATATAGAACCTGTAAAAGATAAGGAGAAGAAGGTATTTCCGGGACAAGGGGCCATTTCCCAAAAGGTAATTTAAAAAATGTATACAGTAAATTCTTATAAAATTAGGTCATTGATGTATATCACTAGGGTATCTCTTATTTATGCAGTCATTGTAGTATGAAAAGGTGATAATCATTGATAAGAATCATAGACGTTACCTAATTTTCTTCAATCATGCTAATAACCTTTGTTTATAAGTTTAAAATTAACCAAACCGGATACATTCATTAAAAGTTTTCTTCAAAACGCAATCGATTTTTCTTTACGTATCGATTAAATCAATATTTAAAGGTCAATCAAATTCGGCAGAAGGGAAGTTTCATATTGTATTGCACGAATAAAAAATGATCGCGTGCGTCAAGTGCACATTTCATGCTTTCAAAAAAATAGATAATTGTAAGTCATCTAGGGAAGAGAAAATATTTGCATATCGATCTGTGTTTATGGAATTATACGGGTCAGATTTCAATCTAAAGTTTCGATATATGCATAAGCAAACCTATTTTATGCTCTTAATCTTACATTATTATCTCGCATATTACGTTTTAAAATTATGTTAGATTCATTGATTTTGTTAGTTTTTTGTTGAATTTTTTTATTGGAATTGAATATGCGTCTGATTAGCAAGATTTATGGAGTCATAAAAGTAATTATAAATAAGAGGGATCTAGTTTACACTATTGCTAAACTTTTATTAAAAGCACCGATATTTTTCACGACGGTTTTTCCATTCTATATTAGGTCATGACTATTGTATTTTTTTAATTGGCCGTTATAATACGACTGATGGATTTATTGAAGAGATATTTTTAAAAAATCACTTTCACATTTGCGTGAGATCTAATAGAACAAAACAAACGAGGGATTTTTCTCTTTGGGTGATTTGTTTTTTTATTTTACGCAGAAAAATTTGGTATGGAAAGTTTTCATTAAAACATTTGTATTTAGAAAATCTTACAGTTTCAAAAAAATTATATGTAAATTGTAAAGAAAAAAATCCCTATTAAATAGAAACTCGACTTTTTCAAATTTATAATCCACCAACGTATGCTTTTTAATAGCACGGAGCCATTCAAATATTTAGCATTTTCTAAGACACAAATTTTCACATTTTGTAAATTACAAGATATTCTTAAATGTAATGTTGAACCAAACGAATGAATTTTTAACTAAAATGATAAATGTTCAACTGGAGTAGTTGAGTTTTGAACATAAAAGACGAATATTTAACAAAAGATTTTAATTTTCAACTATGTAGTTTTATTTTTAACCAGGCGATGCATTTTCAACTAAAATGTTGAATATTTAACTGGAATACTTGAATTTTCAAACAAGGAGATCAATTTTCTACCAAGACGATTTTTCAACAAAAGAAATGAATTCTCAACGAAATAGTTGAATTTTCAACTAAAAAAGACAAATTTTTGACCAAATAGTTGAATTTTGAACTAAAACAGATCAGTTTCAACCGAAAATTGAATAGGTAAATTTTCACTTAAAAAAATAAATGTTCAACCAAACTGAGTAATTTTTAACTAAAATGTCTAAATTTCCATTCCAAAAAAGATAATTTCGAACAAAAAGTGTAGTAGTTGATATTTCAAACAAATAATATTTTTGTTTTTAATAAAAAACAGTTAAATTCAACCAAAAAAGACGACTTTTGAAAATGAGTTGAATTTTCAACTAAGAAAGATTTTTCAGTCAAGAGAGAAAATTTGAAACAAACTGTTGAATTTTTAAGAAAAAAGAATGAATTTTCAACAAAGAAGATTAATTTTCTGCTGCAACGAAAGAATTTTCAACAAAATACATGAATTTTTAATCAGATACTTGAATTTTCAACCAAAAACGATCAATTTTTAACCAAAAAAAGAATAGTTTAATTTTCAGATAAAAAAAATGAATTCCAAACAAAAAAAAAACATTTTTAAAGAATCATTGTTATACAATTTAATATTGCAAAAAAATTAAGCACGCTCATGAAAAAATTCCCTGACTTTACAAAAATTCCGACATTTCAAGGTTTTTCCAGGTATATAAAAATTCTCTGGTTTCAATTTTTAAACATTAAAATTTGAAAAAAGTAGACCTAGAAATCACTTGATTAACAAATATTTTAAAAGTAAAAAAAAAACAGACAAATTTTAAGATCTTAAAAACTGAAACTGTTCAAAGTTTATTTTGAAAATGCTCAAATTTCTATCTTTGAATTTAAAGTTGATAATTAAAAACATTAAAATTTTTAAAAAGTTAAAGTCAATCATTGTTCGAGCTTAAATTTCTAAAAGAACCAAAGTTGTAAAACTTTCAGTTTTAAAAGCATTAAAAATCAATTTAAAAAATGATTTAACTGTTACCCACATTCAAAATTAAATTCTTCGAAAATATTCAATGAAAAAGTTTTTGATAAATTAAAAGAGTCCAAATTTTAAAAACCTGTTAATGAAATCTACTGTCAGTTTCTGAGTCCGAAATATTTCATAATTTGATAGAATTAATTAAAGTTTAAAAGACTTAGAATTTAAAAAAATTCAATACTGAAAGTGATAAGTATCCAAACCAAAAGCATCCAAAATCGAAGATAAATTGTGCTAACAAAATGGAATAAGCTTTTAAATTTTGAAAATAAATGATCAGCAAATCCTTAAATTCCGGAACTATTAATTTTGAAAACTATACCATTTTCTTTTCCAGAACCTTGATCAAATGATCACGCTAGATTTCAAAAATATTTCTAAATTTGTTATCTTTTAAACTGGAATATACAGAATAGAACTTCATTATCGCTATTCAAACCAGTTTTATAACTTGTTTGCAATTCAATTTGAATTTAAAGACCCTGAAATAATATAGCAATAAAGAAAACACGTATTAACATCAGTTCTATTAGAATTCAAAACGTCATAATAATTCTTATATAACACTTATTGAACTTAACTACGAAATTCTTGGTAATCAAAAAAAAAAGAAGAAGAATATAACGATCAAATTTGGACAACACACTCTTAAATGTCTCCATTCAAATTAAAAATTGTAATTAAAAAAAATAAGGAATTTGGTTTTTTAAATTGAATATATAGACATTTAAGTCTTGCCCACACTTGATCATTAGATTCGTTGTTTTTTTCGTTCAATTTGCAAGAATTTCCTAGTTCGAATTGAATGCTTGACGTTAAAAAAGAATTTAAATTTTGATTTATTCTGAATTTATTTTCTCAAGTTTTACTTATTGAATTTTTAGCACGTAATTGCCGACGTCTGGCTCGTAAGAGCAGCAGAATTGGGAATAAACGAGAACTTGATTCACGCTCGCACTCACTTGGGTCACATTTTGAAACCAGGAGATTCTGCCCTTGGGTAAGAAAACTCACGAATTCAAATTTTATCCGAATAAACTAAATTTATCCAAATTTAAGAAATTATAATTAAGCAAAATTGCAATATTGAAATGTAATCATCTGTTTATTTCAGATACGCAATGGCAGACAGCAACATAAATGACTCAAACTTTGAGAAATTGAGCCCAGACAGCATTCCAGATGTGATTTTGGTAAAGAAATTCTACGGAAACGATAAAAGCGCAAGGCGTCGGGCTCGACTGTGGAAATTGAAACATCTCGCCGAGGACGTGGTTAGCATGAGCACAGAAAACAAGTAAGTCCCTTGGCCTTGTCCTCGATAAAATTACTCAATAGTGCAAATCGACCTCTGGGAATTCCCAGATTAATTACATGATTTATATCATGACATCTCTTCGTCGTTTTTAATATTTATTATTAATGCGAAAAAATTTTCCTAGCGAATATAACGAATTTCTGGACGAATTAGAAGAGGATCCTGAAATGAGACAGACCATAAACATCTTCCGGGACTCAAAGAAACAAATACCAGTTGACGCAGATGACCAAATTGATCCTTCAATCCCGCAAATCACCTTGGAGGAAATGCTCGATGATCTTTTCATTGACGACGTCGAAATGTCGGAAGCTTTCGAGTGAGATTGAAATGATTCGATTATAAAAAAAGGACTCAATTTTTATAAGGGATTCACAGACTTGTGAAAAACAAAAATACTTATTAACAATGAGAACGAAATACAGGAAATGAATTTGAATATAGAGTAGTTTTCTCTTCTCCAAAAGACGTGCGAATTTCGTACGCAGAAAAAGGATCAAAATTGAAAAATGCCTGCGATCTTGAGTTATAAATTTTTCCAAGAGCAATTATCTAAAAGTTCTGAGTTCATGCAATCAAAAATTAAAAAAGAAAGTTATGATGCTGCCGTAAATCAATTTTTTTTTAATCAACTGGAAGGAACGAAGAATAGAAATTTGCATGCTGCTTTACATTTTTGTTTAATCAAGATTAGGATTTTTTTATTATTCTATAAGAATCGAATTAAAAAACTTTTTTACAGGCAAATGTTGTGAGATTGTAAATACTTGTGCGCGAAATGGTCTTGAGCGGTAATAAAAAGGTCATAACTGTTTGTCGAATACTGGCGTGGAGAGGCGGAAAAATATTGTGGGAGTGGGGTTTTTACTTTAAGTAGGTAAGGATCACTCTTATCAGGTTCAGAGTATTTTTGTTATTCTATTAGTAGTGAAATCAAATATGAGGCTTTTCAAGATTTGCCTCGCCAGTATTGCATTCTTCGTTCTTGGATTCCTCACTGTCGACTGCTTTAATGGTAGATTTATTACCTTTTTATATCATTTTTTAAGATCAAGATTATTGATCAAGATTATTTATCAATATTCTGTCTCCACTTTTGTTATGAAATTGGTATTCTCTTCTTACTATTTTCGATTTTAATACCGGGTTACCTAAACTTTGTAACTAAATGTTTCAGGAGTGATTTCGGGTTTGAAAAATTTTAGATTCGGTTTTAGTAATTTTTTGTTATTTTCTTATTTAGTTTGAAATTGTTATTACTATGAAAAAGAGTTTAAAAAACCTTAGATTAATTTATTTCAAAGGGATGGAATAATTATAAAGTTATTAGTGTAATTTTGAAATGAAAATATCAAGTATATATTTTTTAAATAATTTGAGGAAAAAAAATGAATAATGTAGCGACTAAAAAAATATATTAATAACAGGTTGGCACAAAAAGCGGTATTTATAGAATTTCATCACGAAGGGAAAAAATAGATAATGATTACATTTCGCTTCTTTGCGATCGATTAAATCTCATTAGTTGGAAGACGTTGATTCAACATAATATATGTCACGCTATTTTTCAGACTTCATTCCATAACTCTTTTTTCTTCTTATTAGAAAATTTGTATTATTTAATCAAAGTCATTACTCGAAAATCTATTGAATTTGTTTGAAATTGAATTCTATTTTGCTAATAAAATATAATAATATGATGACATCTTTGCTGTTTTTTTTTAAGATATCGTTTTCAATTGACTCAAGTATCATAATTGTAAAGAAGATTTTTTAAATGGCATTAGGGTCGAGAATTTTGATTTTTTCTGCAAACAATAATTTTAGAAACTTTAAGCATTAAAAATATTTACTTTTGTTATAAAAATATTTGATCAATGTATTTTTAATAAATAAATAATATTTATAAAAAAATTTAATTGTTAAAATTCAAGAATTTTCTAGTTCAGATATGTTATAATTCGGCAATTTTCTGTCGCGAATTTTCAAATTCGGTAATATTATAAACTCGCAGGAATTTTATCATTCGGGAATTTTCCAAATCAGAAATTTTATTATTCGGGAATTTCACTGTGTCAGGAATGTTATTTTTCGGGATTTTTCAGTCCTCCCATTTTAGCCATGGATAGGATAACATTAATTTCTGTTAGATTAAAAATAAAATAAAAATTTATTTCAATTAAATTAAGTTTCAGCCCCTATCCGTAGCTGAAATGTCCTATATTATTAATTACAAAATTTA
This sequence comes from Andricus grossulariae, assembly GCA_011634705.1. Taxonomy (NCBI): domain Eukaryota; kingdom Metazoa; phylum Arthropoda; class Insecta; order Hymenoptera; family Cynipidae; genus Andricus; species Andricus grossulariae. Next base: position 11,026 of record JAABKJ010004662.1, read on the forward strand.
CAAGTGACTCCGGGATGAAACATTTTAGATTTCGTATTATTGAGTAAAAAATCTATTTTTTATTTACAAATTAAAAAAATAATAATTGCAGAACAATCAGAATTATGGAACATTATTATGAGCATAATTATGGAAATTATGCCAATTAAAAAATCTGTTTTGCAATTTAAATAAGTTTTTCGAAGTTCCAGGGTGTCTTGTGAACAGTCAATTTGAAGATGTCTTCGTAATTTGACAATTATTTATTGACACGTGCCAAACTTATCCTCAATCACGGACTGAAGTGATAAATATTTTATCGATGATTGCTGAAATTCTTTTAATGTAATTGTATGAGAGTTACATTTTTGTCTCTTAAATAGGTTGAAAGCTATTGGCATTCTCAATAAAATGAGCCAGAATGAAGTCATTTTGTCATTTTTTAAAGAATATATTGCAAAAATAGTGCAAATTTCAATGTTTTCTTAAAATTTAAACGAAATCTAATATAATAAACATTTTTTATGTTCTTGGGATCATTTTAAAGGTAAATTTCTACAGAATCGTACCAACTTTTCATCATTATTGTAAAAATTGTGCTTGCATGGTTCAACATGTTCAAAGTTGAAACGAAAATGTTGGAAAAATTTAAATATTTTTTCTGCTGAAAGAAATATTTTGTTGGTAATATTTATTATTGCTTTCCTACAGATGAGATGTCTTTGAATTTTTCCAACATTTTTGTCTCAAGGATTTAAAATATTTATTATATTTTATTTCAATTTTAAGAAAACATTCAAAATTGTACTATTTTTACAATATCTTATTTCAATATGGACAAAATGCATTCATCCTGCCTCATTTTATATAAAATTCTGATAGCAAATTATATTTCTTGTATGCGTACATATAATTGAAGATCAATGAACTTTAATGTTATCATACGTGAAACAATCAGATTTTTGTCTCTGATTCTCGACAATAAATAGAAAATAGAGTAGAAAAAAGTAGATTTTTCGATAAAAGAATAAAAAATATATTATTCATTTATTGGAAAATTAATTCCCGGTGCTCGAAATTCCAGGTTTCCCGGTTAGTGGACACCCTGAATTTTAACTTCGCATGTACTTAAACTAAATTAAAAAAATACTGAATAAATATTATCTCATCCTGCAATTGTGCAAAAATTTAAATACGATAGTGTGAACGTGAATACAATTTCAAAGAGCTTACACGCGCGTTTTGATAACACTTTTAGATAAAGTTGAGTATTATGTATAAGTCGTGAGCTAAATTGTTATTTTATGAGGCAAAATATAAAAGATATAATTTAAATGCCTGGAAAATTTGAAACGCAGATAACATGGTTATTTACATATAAGAAAAAATCGAATTTGAAGGCTTAAAAATAAAAACTATCAAATGGGAAATAGCAATTTAAGATACTGAATTTAAGAAAAGTCTCAAAATTAAAAATTATTTTGTGGTAAAATCTAATTCCGACTTAATGAATTCGAAGGCCTCAATCGATCAATAAGTTCAAAATTTAATCCCTATTCCTTTAAAAAATGAATCTATGTATAAACTTGAAAAAATTGTTCTCACCAAACTCAGACTATAAAATTTAAAGTATGTGACGTTAAACAATTGTAAAAATAGCAAACAAACCACAAATTCCAAAATATTTGCACACTTGCTCAATAATTTTGGAAAACTTGAATAAATTTGTTTGAACGATTTTTTTATTTACCTCGTCAGGTGATAGAGACAAGAGAATTAATGAGATGACATAACAATCAATATCAGATTTTAGATGGAAAACAGCAATTTAAGATATTGAATTTAAGAAGTCTCGAATTTTGAAAGTTTAAAATCAGTAATATTTTCTGATAAATCTAATTCTGATTAAAGGGATTCAAAAGCCTCAATGAGCGAATGAATCAATAAGATACAAGTAAACGTCTTGAATTCGCAGTTATCTTATCAACTGATTTAAATCATTGATTGATAAAAAATTAAGGAGGGTCGTGCGCGGCTAGGTAGTTGAATTTTGGAAATTGAAGTCAAAATATAATATAAAGGAATATAAAATACACTTTCTGTAAAAATTTCAAACCCTCGAAAGGAATCAATTTACGAGAAGTTCTATTTTGAAAAATATGATTTTAGTATATCTTTTGCAGTATGATTCGCGGCAACTCACATTTGAAATTTACTCTTTAATTAGGTAAGGGTTAATCAACAGTTACCCGCACAATCAGGGAAGATACTTTAATGAAAGTGAGTCAATTATTACCATTTCCATTTTGTAATAATAATTCCATCCAAGAAGTTGAGAAAGCTTGGCTTCACAACAAATTATTTTGCAATTTGAAAATTCTGCTGAAAAAAATAACATAGTACCTGACAGTACCTACTCTTCTGTGAATTTTTTTAGCTGTACTAGTGTACTCTTGATTGAAGGTGCCACGCGCGAGACTTGTTAATACTTTAAAAAATTAATATCTAATAATCTTCAAGAAATTTAAAATTATCATCATATCAAATTCATAAATCATAAAATCAAATTCATAAATCATAAACGAGAAATATCAAATGCAGTTTCATTTTTCTCTTTAACCCGACCTTCTAATTTAAATTGCGTGACGTTAGTCAATATTATTAAAATAGTAAACAAACCATAAGTTCCCAAATTTTCCTCAATGATTTTTGTAATCTGCAATAAATTTGTTTCCACAATTCTTTTTATCTATCTTCGATAGAGATAAGATAAGAGAGAATTAATGAGACCAAAATTAAACATCAGATTTCAGAAACATTTTTAATAATTTAAATAATATCTCGCTTATCATAAATCTTTCAAATAATTTTATAGTTTTAAACCAGGGTGGCAAAAAAAGAATTTTATATCCAAATGTCCAGCACTTTGATATAACAAATGTAATGTGCAGATTTTTGATGATATCTATAAGAAATAAGTTTTTGAAGAATTTTCAAATGTTTTAAGAGAATGAAAAGAATGTCTTAAAATTCCTGGGAAAGTTAAAACTGATTCTTAATTTTAAAAAAAGTATTAAGAAAAAATTTTCAAAGATTTCAAAACATTTTTAATTATTTCTCAAAATTTATAATCATATTCCTAGAGCCCTAAATTATTATATGATGTAAAATTTTTGTAAATTAATTTTCAGTACGTTCTATAGCATCGTTTTGCCAGCTTATCGTTAATCTATGGCAAGGACCACTTTTTACAAAAAATAATGGAGCCCTAAATTTAGAAATAGGGGCTCGAATCAGCTCTCAATTATGAAATAGGTTACATCTCCAAAACCTTAACATACCTTACGTTCGGTTATCAAGTTCTCTAATTCTCTAATGTAATCATGGTGTTTTGGTAAGCATTCTGCCCTCGATTTGGCCCAATTTTTAAGCTTCATGAGGCAGACAAAAGCCTCTGAAGTCGTTATATCCATAGATTCAGGATTATCAAACATAGTTTCGCAATTTTCAATTTTAGTTATAACTTCAGGCTCGCGTCTAACATTTGTAACAAAGTTTATAATATCAGGACTTTCAAACATAGTTTCATTGTTTTCAATTTCACTTATAATTTCAGGCTCGCACTCTGACGACGTTATTTCCATAAGTTCAGGATTGTCAAACATAGTTTCACTCTCTTCGAGTTTAGTTACAATTTCAGGCTCGCGTCTACCATTTGTAACAAAGTTTATAAGATCAGGATTTTCAAACACAGTTTCGCTGTTTTCGATTTTAGTTACAGTTTCAGACTCGAGTCTTCCACATGTAACAAAGTTTACAGTATCCGGATTTTCAAACATAGTATCGCTGTTTTTTATTTTAGTTGCAATTTCAGGATCGCGTCTACCATTTGTAACAAAGTTTACAATATCACTGTCTGATGATGAATCCCATCCGCAATCGTTATCATTGTGATCATTTACAAACCATTTCAGGAGAAATTGTCTTGATTCTTCTACAGAATAATCTGGTCCCGCCAACAGTTCGGAAACTTGATCGCAAATTTCATGAGGAAAATTAATCAAATCAGTTGGGAATTCTGGTTCGCTGAAAACTGCATCATCGATGGATAGAGGATCCTCTTCTTCTTCTAGTCGCTGAAGGAGTGAGTCGCCTAAGAGCGGTTTCCATGCTTCTTGAAGAGTAGATGATGTCACAGTGTCCCACGCGAGGCTGAGCATGCCAAAGCAATCCGGAAGGTCCAATTCTTTTAAAAACTGAACAGCTCCTTCTGATTTTTCACTGAGCAATAGGCGTCTCAACAAAACTTTCTTGTACAATTTTTTCGTCGTCGCGATTAATCCTTGATCCATGGGTTGAATCAACGCTGTCACATTGGGAGGCAAATATAAGACTTCAAAGTTTTCGTTTATCGCGTTCAGTTCATCCAAACTCGGGTGAGATGGAGCAGAATCGAGGAGTAAAACAACCTTTCCCGTTATTCCATCCTTTCTTTGACGTTCTAAAACTCGCGGAATAAACTCATCCTTGTACCTGAAAAAATTTATCGTTATTTAAAAAAGGTGAATTATGTCATTTGAAATATACTTCAGTGTGAAATGTAAATTACCATAGCATGAATATACATCTGTCCATCCATGCACTGGTCTGGTGTGTGTAGATGACACCGAGACTTTCCAAGCTTTTTAAGCGTAGATCTTCTGAATTTTTGGTTATTAGATTGTTGAGACATCTTGGAGTTTCAGATTTTCCAATTATCAACAGTGGAATTCGATGACTTCCAGAGGCATTGGCACAGAATAAAGCTGTGACACGATCTTTGCATTCTTTTCTCTTCGAAGCTTCTTCTTCTTCTAACTTCAGAGCAAAAGTGCACGCCATCAATAGTCGCCATAGAATTCCTGATTCGTCTGCATTGTAAATGTTGTCCAGCTTTAAATTTTCGAATTCAATTTTTGCTTTCAAAATTGGCGAAAATTCTGTAGCACCTGAAGGATCGTTGGACAATTTCTCTTCTTTCAGTCTAATACCGTACCGTTTCTTGAAACCATCGAGCCAACCAGTACTTGCCTATAAAAATAAATTTTTTTCGAAAAGTACTTAGTATTTTTGGACGTTTGAAATTATGAACTTGAAAATATTCGTAACGTATACTTAATTGAGCATATAATTTAAATTAATAATAATTTTAGCATAATCTTAATAAACGCTATGTCTAAGATAAGGGTAATATAAATATTTAGTATTTTAGGACCAGTGTTGGGTAAAATACTTTTTTGAGTAACCAGTTACAGTTACATTAGTTATCGAAAAAAGGTAACTAGATACAGTTAAGTTACATGTAACTGTAACTAGTTACAGTTACAAGATAAAGTAACTTCAAGCTATCTAAAAAGTTACTTTGTTCACTTCCTTAATTTTATAATTTAAAAATCAAAATAACCATGATGATAATACATAACAACTTGATTTAAAAATAAATAGACATTATTTAAAATAAATAAAAAAAATGCACAATATATTTCGACAAGTGCACGAAAATATATATTCAGAATGAAATTCAAATTGAATAATGGACATGTCACTCAGAATATCCTACGGTATCGTTTCGTTGAATTCATTTCCATCAGCCATTAAAAATAATTTTTCATATTGAATTTCAAGTTAAAATCATGTTCACGTATTTAATTCTAGCAATTTTAACCCCTCGTTTCATGGTACTATGCAAATCATAACTTTCGACTGATAAAATAGTTGAAAATACTATTTGCATGACTATAGGAAAGAATACTTATAATTGTTATACCTTAAAATTGGTTCGATTGAATTCAGTAAAATTTGTCTAGATTTAAGATTCCATTCTGAAATTCAGGTAACAATTTTAAGTATCATTGCCTAAAATATTTGAAATTTCGGACAAAACATCTTTTGTACGATTAAATTTGAAACGCTTTAAATTCCTAACATTTTTCAACCAAACAGTTGTATTTTTTAACAACAAATATGAAATTTTTTTACCGGATAAAATCAATTTTCTAACTAAATAGTTTAATTTTCTACAATTTTCAAACCAAGAGGATGAACCTAAAAGAGATAATTTTCAATCTAATAGTTGAATTTTCTACCAAAATATTTGAATATTCTTCAAAAAAAGAAAAAAAAACGAATTTGAACAAAATAGTTTAATTTTCAACCAAAGAAATGAATTTTCAACTAAAATGATGAATCTTCAACCTCTACAGAAATTTTGTTACCGAAAAAGATGAATTTTCAAACCAAAACCAACACTTTTCAAAACAAGAGTTAAATTTTCAAAAAAATGTTCGTTATTTTTCAACAAACTAGTTGAACTTTCTACCAAAATAGTTTAATTTTTAACATAATACATGCATTTTCAACCACAGGGTGTCCAGCGATTATTAGGAACGAAATTCCAAGGTCTTTTCCAGATTTTCCAGGTCAAGAAGTCAAGTTTTTCCAGGTCATATTTTTTTACATCAAATAATGAAATAACCGTTCGTTATACACGTGAAAAATGAGTCATTTCATTTTGTATTGACCAACGATTTTTAAAGAAAGCAGAAACATAAATAAACAAATTATTAATTTTTTGCGAACGTAAGTCATCTTTGAAATCCTTGAAATATTTGTTAAATCTTTGTGAATTTGTTGAAACCTTAAAATTGCTGTGAAATCTTTTTATTTTTTTGTAAAATATTTGAAATCCTTGAAATCTTTGAAATTGTTTGAAATCTTTTGTGCTCGTTTAAAATCATTGAAATCTTTTGAAATTTTCTCAAATTTGTTCAAACCTTTTGAAATAGTTTAACATCTTTGAAATATTTGTCAAATCTTTCGTATTCTTTTGAAATCATTTAAATACTTGGAATCGCTTAAAATCTTTGAAAAGCTTGGAAATATTTTCAAATCTTTGCAATCTGGTGTACTGCACCCTTTTTGAAATATTTGGAATGCTTTTCTTTTGAAATCTTTATGACATTTTTATAAAATCTTTGAAATATTTGTGAAATTCTTCTGAAACCTGTTGTATTCATTTGAAATTATTAAAATAATTGTAATCTGTTTAACATCTTTTGAAATCTTAGAAATCTGGTTTAATATAACCTTTTTAAAATCTTTGAAATCCTTCCAATCTTTATGAAATATTAAAAATCTTTGGTAAATTTTTCTGAAATCTTTGTCAAATCTTTTGAAATATTTGTGAAATTTTTCCTAATTCTTTGTTTGTGAAATGTTTTTTTATTCGTTGAAATAATTGAATTACTTGAAATCTTACAATTAGTGAAATCTTTTCAAATCTTCTGAAATGTTTTGAAACCTTTTGAAATCGTTTCAAATCTTCGAAATGTTTTCAAATCTTTGAAATCCTTTAAATCGTTTGAAAGTTTTAAAAGCTTTGTGAAATTGTTGTGAGATATTTGAAATCTGGTGTACACACCTTTTTTAAATCTTTAAAATCCGTGAAATCGTTGCAAAATGTTCAAAATTCTTTTAAATATTTTAAAATCTTTGAAATATTTTGAAATCTTCAGTAATGTTTTGTAATCTGGTGTACACTCAAAAACAGAGTGATAAAACCCTTGAAAAATCCGTTATATGGCCATGGCTCATTCTAATTGTGAAACTGATAATTTTTATAATTGATAAGTTGAATATCACAAAAAACGTATACTTTAACATTCTATATTAGCGGACACGAAATTAAAAACTTATAGAATTATTCACAATATTAAAGTCTGTTCATTGCAATCTATAAAATAATTGGTAAAGTCTATAAAAATGCCTAGAAATCTCTTTATTTATTCTGCAAGGAATAAAAGATAAATTATATCTTGATAAATAAAAAACTTTTTAGTAGCAAGATTTCTTCTAAACGAGATGTTTCTTTCATAATAAACTAAAAGATTTAAATTTCTTTTCGCATTTCAATGAAATAACTGTATGAAAAAAAAACAAAAATTAATTCAAGATTCTCGTGAAAAATTCAAGATTTCCAGGTTTTCAAGATTCAACAAAAAATTCACGGTGAATTCCAGATTTACAAGGTTTGCAAGGTCACTGGACACCCTGAATATTTTAAAACATTTCGAAGATTTTAAACTATTTCAAATATGTTAAACTATTTCAAAAGTTTCCAACAAATTTGAGAAAGTTTCAAAAATATCAAATGAACACAAAAGATTTCACAAACAAAGATTACATAGAGGTTTCATAAATATTCCAAAGATTTCATAAAAATTTCAAATATTTTAGAAAAATTTAAAAAGATTCCGAAGAAATTGTAAGATTTACAAAGATTTTAAGTACTTCAAGAGATTTCAAAGATTTCAAAGACGACTTATGTTCGCAAAAAATTAAGAATTTGTTTATTTATGGTTCTGCTTGCTTTAAAAATTGTTGGCCAATAAAAAATGAAATGGCTCATTTTTCACATCTTTAACAAACGGTTATTTCATTATTTGATGTAAAAAAAGGAGACCTGGAAAAACTTGACTTCTTGACCTGGAAAATACCTTGAATTTCGTTCCTAAGACTCGCTGGATATTCTAAATAATATAAAATAACAGAATATCATTTACAATTAATCAATTCTAAATTTAAAAATGTTATGGTTTCAAGCAATTCCCCAATTTTAAATCCGAAAAGCAAAAAAGAAAATTTCGGTGTCTTTAAACAAACACAAATCTTACAATATGTATTTGAGTGAAAAACTATAAAATAAATATATTTCTAATGCTAATTTTAATATAAGTCAACTTATATTTAATTCTATGCTAATAGCAGTCTGCAAAGCAGACCTGAGTCAATATCATCTACCGGAAGGTACTTAAACAAATACCAGTCAAGACTTAATGCTAATGTTTAAAACTAGAAAAGAGAAGCTCGTGTCCTTATATTCTAAGACTAATTCTATGATTCGAAGGAAGACTCTTGGTTCGTATCATTTTCTTTGTGGGTGTTCCCTTCTTGAATGAAGGAATCATCTTGGCAATGTCAAAGTTGCGGTTAGTGTCGGGGATCTTGAAGTTTGTTTGCCGAATTTGGTCTTTAGGTTTGAAGCTTCTCTTCAGAGCTGATGTAGATAGCCAGCCTTTGTACAAGCGACGTCTTTGCCTACGAAGATGATGTCTTGCTCGTCGTCTCAGCTGATTATCTGACTGGCAGACTGATAGCCAGTTACGAGATACCTGAGCAGCATTCAAAAGTGACTTGCTGTCCAGGTTTCGAAATATCAACTGGCTAACTTCTAAAGGAAGATCTCTGATGATGTCAGTTTTGTTCTGGCTAAAGCCGAAGAAGCTCATAAGTTTCCTAAAGTATTCCATGCTTGCAGTAGGAGCGAACAGTTGGAAGTGATTTGTGAGTATGGATCCAGAGAGCTTTTATACACCCTGCTCAGCGGGGTGCCGTCCTCTAATTGGTCGACTTCCGGAAGATGAAAAGCACCCTGCTGGGTAGGGTGTATAAAAGCTCTCTGGCACCACACTCACAACTCACTTCCAACTGTTCGCTCCTACTGTAAACATGGAATACTTTAGGAAACTGATGAGCTTCTTCGGCTTTAGCCAGAACAAAAATGACATCATCAGTGATCTTCCTTTAGAAGTTGGCCAGTTGATATTTCGACACCTGGACAGCAAGTCACTTTTGAATGCTGCTCAGGTATCTCGTAAATGGCTATCAATTTGCCAGTCAGATAATCAGCTGAGACGACGAGCAAGACATCATCCTTGTAGGCAAATAGATCGCTTGTACAAATCCTGGCTAGCTAGATTAGCTCCGAAGAGAAGCTTGAAACCTAAAGACCAAATTCGGCAACCAACCTTCATGATCCCCTACACTAGCCGCAACTTTGACATTCCCAATATGATTCCTTCATTCAATAGTGTTCATAGTTGTTCATTCAATAGGTTCAATAGTTCATTCAATAGTCTTAGAATGTAAGGAATTATCTTTTCTTTTGTAGTTTTAAAACTTAGTTTTAAGCCTCGACTGGTATTTTTCTTTAAGTACCTCCCGATAGATGAAAATGACTCAGGTCTGCTTTGCAGACTGCTATTAGTCTAGAATTAAATATATGTTGACTTATATATATATATATATTTGTAAAAATGTCAAAATCCTTTTAAATATTATAAAAGCTTTGAAATATTTTGAAATCTTTAGAATTATATTGTAACGTTATGAAATCTGGTGTATACTCAAAAACCGAGTGGTCAACCCCTCATTTTTGGTTCAATTTAACTGTTCCTGATATAAAATTAAAATATTTTTTTGGTTGAAAATATCTACTGATAAGTTATTTCTTGAAATTTTTTCTCTTCGATTAAAAATTCGTTTTCTTGCGTTTTAAATTAATTTTACAAACTGTGAATATAACTTTTCCATTTTTAGTTGAAAATTGTCAGGGGAAATGCAAAATTTGTTAGGGATTTCTATTTTATTTTTTTTCAGAGTTGCTTCCTCCTGATCCTTATATTTTTAGTTTATGATTTGGTAGAAAATTCAACTTTTTGTTCAAAATTCAAGTATTTTGTTTAAAAATCATATTTTTTGGTTGAAAATTTAACTGTCTTCTAAACAATTTTATTATTTGATTGACAATTTAACACTTTTCTTAAATTCATCTTTTTTAGTTGGAAATTCATGTTTTGATGTTGAAAATGCAACTACAACTTTTTTTGAGTCACAATTCAACTATTTTTTTGAAATTTGTATTTTTTGATTCTTCGAAAAAATTGGTTGAAGGTTCGTCTCCTTGGTTGAAAATTCCTTTTTTTGGGGGGTTAATAATTAATTTTTTTCAACTGAAAAATTGGTTTAGTTAAAGATCTTTCGTATTTGGTTGGAAATCCAATTTTGTTTAAAAATCATCCTTTTGAGTTAAAAATACAATAAAAATTGAAATGTTGGTGTCGTAAATTGAACTATTTTTTTGAAAATTCGTCTTTTTGACTTGAAAATTCATCTGTTTTAGTAGAAATTTCGTCTTCTTGGTTGATTTTTATTGTTTGAAAAGTAATTTTTTAACTGAAAATTTAACTACAGTTGGAATATATTCCGATTGATGATACATCATATTGGTTGAAAATTTAACTCTTTGGTTGAAAGTTGAACTACTTTGTTGTAAATTGATCTTTTTTATTGAAAAATCTACTTATTTCTGAAAAAGTTATTTTTTTTGTTGAAAGTTCTTCCCTTCATTCTAAAATTAAACCATTTGGTGGAAAAAAACAATAAATAAACAAATTCTTAATTTTTTGCGAACCTAAGTCGTCTCTGAAATCCTTGAAATCTTTGTGAATTCTTTGAAATTTCTTGAAGTAATTAAAATCTTTGTAAATCTTGAAATTTCTAAAATATTTGAAATCTTTAAAATCCTTTCTTTAATCTTCGTTCGTGAAATCTTTTGTGTTCATTTGATATTTTTGAAACCGTCTCAAATTTGTTGGAAACTTTTGAAATAGTTTAACATATTTGAAATATTTGTGTAATATTTCGTATTCGTTTGAAATCATTGAAATATTTGAAATAGTTTAAAATCTTCGAAATGTTTTAAAATCTTTGAAATCTGGTGTACTGTACCCTTTTCCAAATCTTTCGAAACCTTTAAATCTTTTAAAAGTTTTAAAAGCTTTGTGAAATTGTTGTGAAACATTTGAAATCTGTCGTACACGCCATTTATTTAAAATCCTTTTAAATATTTTAAAATGTTTGAAATATTTTGCAACCTTTTGAAATATTCAGTAATGTTTTGTAACCTGATGCACACTCAAAAACCGAGTGGTGAAACCCTTGAAAAATCCGTTATATGACCATGGATCATTCTAATTCTGAAACTGAATTAACATCGAAATTTTCAACTAATAACTTTTACAATTTGTAAGTTGAATATAAAAAAAATGTATACTTTAACATTCAATATTAGCGGAGACGAAATTAAAAACTTATAGAATTATTCACAATATTAAAGTCTGTTCATTGCAATCTATAAAATAATTGTTAAAGTCTACAAAAAATGCCTAGAAATCTCTTTATTTACTTAAACATTTCAGTAGAAAGATTTTTTCTAAACGCGATGTTTCTTTCATAATAGACTAAAAGATTTATATTAATTTTCCCATTTCAATAAAATAACTGTTTTAAATTTAAAAAAAAAAATTAATTCAAGGTTCTCGTGAAAAATTCAAGACGATTTCCAGGTTTTCAAGGTTCAACAAAATTTAAGGAGAATTCCAGGTTTTCAAGGTTTTGAAGGTGATTTTGAACAAGATGGATAAATTTTCAACCAAGTAATTTAATTTAAAACTAAAAGAGATAAATTTTCAATAAAAAATTAAATTGATCAATTTTTAGTTAAAAAAATTATTTTTCAGCCAAAAATAAAAACGAATTTTCAACAAGAATAGTTGAATGTTTAACTAAAATTATGGAATATTTAACTGAATTTGCTAAACTTTCAGTTGAAAATTCAATTTTCGACTAAAAAAGAAATGTTCAATAAAAAAGTACAATTTTCAGCTGGAATGGTTAAATTTTCAGTTAGAATTAATTTTCAAACAAAAAAAATTCTACAAAAACATTCAACCTTCAACCAAATAGTTGAATTCTAAACTAAGCAGATGAATTTTTAACTAAAATTATGAATCATTCACAGGAATAGTTAAATTTTCAACCAAGAAGACGAATTTTCAACTGAAAAAAAGAAGACATTTTCAACAAAATAGTTCACTTTTAAACTGAAATAGTTCAATTTTCAGTTTAAAAATAAAATTAGTTTTGAAAAAAAAGAATTGTCAAGAAAATGGTAAAATTTTCAGTTAAAAAATCGATTTACAGTAAAAAAAATTTTCAACATAAGAGTTAAATTTTAAATTGCAATGATAAAATTTCCAATTTAAAAAAAAATTAATTTTAAACCAAAATTAAAAACTAAATTGTCGACAAAATGGTTACATTTTCAGATAAAAAATTAATTTTCAGCAATAAGAACGAACTTTCAACCAAATAGTTAAATTTTAAAC
>JAABKJ010004663.1:0-24050 GCA_011634705.1 Andricus grossulariae
CTCGAGAATGTAAAAAGAGAAGAAATTCCTGAAATACTGTGGAGGTCTTGATTTGTTCTGAGTAAATTAACTAGGAAGAATATTCGAACAATATTATAAAATTCAGTGAAAACCATTGAATTAATCCCTTTCTTTCTCAATTACTTATTTAATTCCATTCAAAGTACTAAAATCAATTTACAAATATAAATTGGTATAATCTACTTATTTAGCAAAGTAGGCTCCAACATTTTCTATTTTCTTTCCGATTTTCAGGTTACACCGTTACAAAAAATCAAACCTTAGGATTTTAAATTTTGTTTGTTTCCCAATTTCTGGGAGACACGACTTTCCTCTACTCAAGCAAGTAGATATATTATATATATTATATATAATATATTGTAAAATAACTACATTTTTCAATTTAGTTTTTTTTTAATAATGTAATTAGTAATTTTGTACCACAGTGCTTGATAATATGTACAAAGTTTGTAGAATAAAATTATTTTGAATACTTTCATCATTTCTAAAAAAAATATGAATTTTTACCAAATTGTTCAATTTTTAATCAAGGAGATGACGTTTCAACTAAAAAATGATGCATTTTCAACCGAAAAAATGAATTTTCAAGAACAAAAGACGAATTAAAAATTTTTAAACCGAATTATGAAATTTTTTACAAAGCTAAAGAAATATTTAGATTGAATAGTTAATTTTTTTAGACAAATTTTCTATTCGAGGAAAACAAATGTTTGACAAACTAGTTTAATTTGCGCTCACAAAATACGAAGTTTTAACAAAATAGGTAAATTTATAACCACATGGTGAAATTTTGAAACAAAGCACACATCTCTTCAAGCACATTGTTGTATTTTCAGCCAAAAAGTGAATTTTCAACCAAATAGTTAAATTCTCAGGGAAAAAAATGATAGTTGATATTTCAAATATTAAATATCTTCATTTCAATTAAAAATAGGCAGTTGAATTCACCAAAAAATACGAGTTTTCAATAGAAAAGTTCTACAAAAAAGTTCATTTACAGCCAAGCAATGAAATTTTCAACCAAAAAAGTTGAATTCTCAACCAGGAACATAACTCGTAGTAGACTTCTAAAACCAAAAGAATAAACTTTCAACAAAAAATACTTGGATTTTCTTATTAGATTCTATTAACTGAGTTCATATTTGAGCCAAAAAACAAAACAAGAAAAAGTTTCTTGAAAACTTTGAAAAAGAGGAATCCTTTAAAAAGGGAGGAAAAAGAGGGGAGTGGGGGTAGGAGAGTACAGTCCGTAAATAGTAGCGAAATAGTGGCATCGCTGAAGGAAAATATGTCGAATAGTGTCGATATGTCTTACCTTTAATTTTTGTGTCCCAATGAAATTTGACTAACAATTAGTTTTAAATAAAAACTCAAAACTCGACAAGTTTGTAGAGAAATGCGCAAGCTAATAAAAGAACTGTCCGTGCTGAATCTCGGAAAACACTGAAAGCAGCTGACTTTAATCTCGCTAATCCTGATTCTAGAAATTTGTTTGGACAATTTCGGGCAAGGTCACGAACTCACAAGACGACAATGGAACACGTGCAGATTTATTTAACTTCTTATTTCTTCCGAAAAACACTCTTAGGGATTTTAATTATAATTCTATTCTAGAAAGTAAACGAAAAGATTATTCGAAAATTGAAATTTCTTCTTCTTTTCTGAATTACAAATTGATTGACCATTTTAACCGTTCAGCATCAAAAAATTTCCAATTATAAACTTTTAAAATTGAATTATACTGAAAAACATTGCGAATAACAAGAAATTTTAAATTAGAAACTTTAAAAATAAACAAATTTCTGCTATGGAACGTTCAAAATTAAGCTAATCTGAACTTTATTTGTATCTCAAGAAATTGTAGTCTCCATGAATTGTGATATTTTCAAAAAAATGCATGAATTTCCAACAAAATATATAGTTAAGTTTTAGGTTAAAGAAATTAACTTCAAGGAAAAGAAGCTGATTTAAAAAAAAAGTTAAGTTTTCAATCGAACCGATGAAATGAATTTTTAAACAAAGTAGGTCAGCTTTCAACCATGTAGTTGATCTTTCAACTAAAAAGAGTTTATTCTTAACGAAAAATATAACATTTGATATTTCAGCTAAAGCAGATTTTAATTTAAAATCAAAAACAGTTTAATTCAACCAAAAACGATGTATTTTCAACAAAATAGTTAAATCCTCAACTGAAAGATCTGCCCGCTGTGCGGGCACATTGAAGTCGCGTACTAGACGCGGGGTTCGCTTCGCTCTTAAGTTTGAACGCGCCTAAGGCGCGCACTTGTTGAATCTCACGCTTCGCGCTCGGTCATTGTATTTCCACCACATTTCTAAATACAACTTTTGAAATTAAAGGCCAAACCATCGACAACTGAAATTTAATTATGGTCAATTCTCTTTAGTTAAAACTCCTTTGGCTTTAACGAACACGTTCGCATCACATGTCTCGCGAGAAAAAAGTTTAAATGCATGTTTCAAGATCTATTTTAAAAATAATTTTGCCATGAAACATTTTATGGTACCTTGTGTCTTTTTCCAAAAAGTTAATCTGTTTACTTGTAATGTCATTTGTCACGATTAAAACAAGAACTACACACCTTATCAAAAAATAATTCATGATAAATTTGTAGCTCTTTTTTGGGTGAACAACATTTGACTATTTATTTGTTTCGAAGCTTGTGTCGCTTATCCTAAAATTTGATTTTCTTCTTTTTAATATTATTTTATACGAACAAAACAAAAACTACGCATCCTATGCAAAAGTGATTGATAATAAAAACTTTTGTTTTGTCACATTTTTTCGTATCTTGCATTGTTAGACCGCAAAATAGAATTTTTAATTATTTTTTGTGTGATCAAAATTTTAGTTTTCGATTTTTCAAATAAAATTTTAAAATTTTTTATGATAATATTGTAATGCCTTCGAAAAGCATCATATCATGCAACGTTTGGCTTAAGATTTTCATTTTTTTTCTATTTTGCGAATGCTATTACTCTGATCATTTTTTTTTATTGAAAAAAGTCGTAATTATCAATTGTTGGACCTTCCGAGTACTAAAAGTATCCGTTCATAGAATTTTCAAATCTTGGAAAAAATAGTCTCCGAAATTTTGAAGATGATCTAACTTTTTGAATTTTTATCCAAAATAGCTGGTTAACGAACCTGTGCTTAATTTTCGGGCCCTCAAATAGTCTGCCCTTAGAGAAATCCAATCGTATAATTTCTGCTAAAGTTACCGTGTCTACTGACTACGACAACGATAACGACGACAGACAGATACCGAAGTAAAATCCATTTTGTCTCTATCAGTCAGTCCGAAAACGTATGGAGATTTGATGAAATGCGCGAAAGTCAATTTTCACATAAAAACAATACCTTTCCATTGAAATGAGAATTTAAACAGAATTAATTTTGTAGTCAAACAGCAGCATTTTTAACAGAAAAAGGTGAACTTTCTACCAAAAGAGATGAATTGAGAAAAAAATAATTTCCAACAAATAATTAACTGAGGGATGAATCTTAAACTAACAAAATTAATTTTTAACTGAGTTAAACTTTCAACCAAGTAGTTGAATTCTTAACCAAAGAGACTAATCATCAACAACAAAAATTAATTTTTAACAAAGTAGTTCAACTTTCAACAAAGTTGTTTAATTTTTACCCAAAAAAGATGAATTGTCCACAAAAAATACAGCAGTTGATATGCCAATGAAAAATATTTGAATTATAAATCAAGAAAAATTATTAAATTTTTTCAAAAAACAAGAACTTTTAACAAAAGAGATGAAGTACCAACGAATGTGTTGAGATTTCAAGCTGAAGAGTAGAATGGTTTGAAAACCCGTTGTTTAAAACAAATGAAAAATTGTCGTGTTTTGTCCACTAGATATAAGCTACATATATCTAACTTTTTCATCTGGATTTCCAACTAAATAGTACAATTTGCAACCAAAAGAAATGCATTCTGAAAGATCAAAATAATAGTAGACTTTTCAGCCAAATAGAATTAACTTTAAACGAAAAATTGTTGCTTTTTCTTATAGTGTTCTATTAATTCAGTTTGCATTTGAGCGAAAAAAAATTAAAAACTGGGAAGTTTCTTGAAAACAGAAAAAAAAGGAATTCTTTAAAAAAGAGAAAAAGGGGGGACTAGGGGAAAGAGTGTGAAGTCTGTTATGACTATGGAATTTTCCATGGACCTGTCAAGTAGCTAGGGCTAATATAGCGGAAATTTTCGTAAATATCGTTGACTCTTATAACATATCAATATTATTAATAATACTATCCGTAATTCGCTTCTTATTCGACACTTTAAAAGCCTTAAAGAGATAAAAAATATAAAAAAATCTTGAGGATATGTTGAATAGGGGTGAGTTGAAAATGGGTCAGGGGGTTTAGAAAAATGGTTTTGAGTTGGAATAAATGGTGGATTAAAAGGGGTAGAAAAGGCGTTATGTTCTGTTTTTCAATGATTCCGAGGGGTTGGGGTGAAATTACGTATGCAGGAAAAGTTTCATAAGATTACAGACCTGGGCTGGAAATTTCGTAATACCAGAGTACCAAATAGCCAAGTTAAAGAGAAAAGGTCTCTTTTGTGATCGGCAATTATTACAAGGTTAAGCCATCGTAAGAAAGCATGATCTATTAATGACGTATTAATTATTGATAATAATTAGGTATAATTTTAATTTCTAAATTTAATAAGTTGATCAAATTTTACTAATGTAGAGGAAAGTTACAATATTACATATGTCATTGTTATACAACAATATTGTATTATATATATGAGAGTATCAATGAAAAACCCATTTTTGCGATTCCTCTCCCCCAATTCGGCGAATATTTAAATTGAAAAAAAAGTACGCATAAACTCTTAATTTAAACAAGCAATTAGCACTTATTTCAAAGCGAGAATGAACAAATATTTTTAATTTTTCCCATCAAATAATTATTTCAGGCGAGGATGATGTTTTCAGCAGAAGTTGAAGACAAGACGAAGACGAGAGCTTCGAGCGAAAAATAGTTTACGCGCGTGTCCCACACAATATTTTTTGCGGCATCGATATCAGAAATTACAGAACATTTTGGAAAAATTCTGGTAGATTTGGAAATGTTGGTAATTATTACATTTTGTTCAGAAGTTTGGAAATTTCCGCTAATACTAGAAACTTTTGACATTTTAGTAATTTTGAACATTTCTAGTAATTTTTGAAATTTCTAGTCATTTTATAAATTTCTAAAAATTTGAAATGTTGCAAAATTTACAGAGTCCAAAAAGTTCAGAAATTTTCGGTAATTCATGTTGCTATATGAATAAATTATGTACATTTTTATTGAAAAGATATAATTTCAGGGGTTATGACCTTAAATTTATTTAATCTGAAAAATTTGTTTTTCTTTGTATATAATTATCACAAGTTTGAATATTTTGAATGTTATATAACCAAAAATTGTGCTCTTATTATAGCAAATGAATCACTATTTCCTTCTTTTTCAAATTTTTTTTTCGATTTTCAAAAAATAATTGAATTTTTCAAATTGTTTTAGTGTTCTCTAAAAATAATTAATTTAAAAAATCACAAGTACATGTTCACTCACACTTTAAAATAAGTGCTAATTGCTAGTCTAAATATTCCAGTTAACATTCTGTTAAAGTTGTTTTTATATGGAATGATAGCCATACATAAAAGAGAATATGCTCCTTTTTGCTTTGTTCGTTAAACATATTTTGAATGGATTTGATATTTACAGTTTCTGGCGGCACACCTATACAAATTTAAAAACAAAATTAATTTTTTATGCCAATAGTCGTCGAGTAAGTGAGAGGAAGCAGCAAAAAATGGCTTCTTCATTCTCATCCTAATATATAATCCACCAGTGTTGTATAAAAATTATGCAATATTGTAACTTTCTTCTAAATTAGTGAAATTTGATCAACTTGTAAAAGTAAAAAATGATAATTATTCATAATTAATAAATCATTAGTAGATCATACTTTTTTATACTATGGATATATTTTCGAATAATAGGATCTTAAATTTGGTTTTCAATTCAGTCTGAGCTGCTGCTTTTGTCAACAAATGCCTAATTGAGTCTCAAAAATCCAGATCCGAAACCGATAGCTAATGGCCCCCCATGGATCTACGGTGACTATGGTCAGCCGTGTGAGTGCAATTTTCCAGATTTCTGAAGAGATTTTAGGATAAACTTAAGAGCCAGTTTCGAAAGCATTATATCTGCTACCTAGTCACTCCAACTTTAATTATAAAGCTATTAATAAGTAGCCTCAAACAATAAGACCATCAACAATAGACCATCATGGTAAAATCTGAAATCTAAACTTGAATGGAAATATAGGTATTTTATTCTAGTTTTTTGTTACGTTTCTAAGGGTTAGCATTCCTAAGATAATAAAATGTTAAACTGATAAATTTATTTTAGAATCTATAATTTAAACGAGTGACAGAACTCTACAATCCATATGAGAAAGTTTTAAATTTCAAAAATTAAATTCACTATGAAGATTCCAGAGAAGATTAGAAATAAAGTAAAAGTGCCATCTTCGTATTAAAACTTTAAAAGCAGAAAAAATAGTTTTGATTAGTGCTTGGTATTACGGAATGAAATTAGGAAATTTGAAATTAAAACTTGTTTACTTCTTAGGAGAGAAGAGTTATAAACCAGCAAAATCAAAATTGAACAATTTTATGTTTTTAAGCATTTGACTTTTAAACCGCATACTATTTAATAATTAGAGCATACACAAATAAGTAAAAAAAAATGTCACAATGTTACTAATTTGATAATGTCAAAGTGTTATATAATTCATATTTCATAATGCAAGCTCTTTAAATATCAAAATTATTATTAAAGTATAACCCAATCATTTTCAAAAATAGAGAAATTTTAAATGTAAAATGATCAACACTTGAAATTATATAATTCATTATGAAAGTAAGAGTGAAAAATTCTTAAAAAAGAAGTCCGTGGTTACGTGTGTCAAAATTTCAGTAAGAATAGCCTGATTTTCTCGGTACGAATAGTGGGACCAGCAAAAGGGACTATTTGTATTAAAATTGAATAAATTTGAATAACCATCCATATTAAAATTCAAAATGCTTAAAAGGACCTCTTCAAGAAAACAAAGTTAAAAATATTAAATAATATTAAAAACATTAAATTGTGAAATGTCTGAATTTTCGGCAGTTCGCTTTTTTCATTACAATCTTGAATACGAAAATAACCTGGAAGTCTACTATTTTGTTAAAAATTTAATTATTTTGTTGAATATGCAATAATTTGGTTGAAAAGTTATTTTTTTGTTTGTTGAAGATTCATCTATCTGTTTGAAACTTGAACTTTTTCATTGAAAATTCATTTCTTTTTTGGTTTAAAATAATTTTTTTCATCTGTAAATTTAACTATCCCATTATTGGTTATAAATGAATCCTTTCTAGTTAAAAATTCAACTATTTGGTTAAAAATTCATCTCTTCGATCAACTATTTTCTGAAAATTGGAGTTTTTGTTTAAATTCAACTACTTGATTAAAAGATTAACTACTTTTAAAAAAATCCATTTTTTGTATTGCATAATCATAACTTTATTTGAAAATTCATGTCTTTTGGTAAAAATTTATTTGCCTTTTTTGTAATGCAACTGTTTTGTTGAAAATTTAACTATTATGTGAGACACTTTCTTTTTGGTTGAGAATTGAACTGTTTTGTTTATTTTATATTTTTAAATTAAAAATGAATTTTTAATTGTAGAAAAGTCATTTTTTTTTGGTTTCAAACCAAATTTCTTGTTGATAATTCAATCACCTGCTAAAAAATTCAGTTTCGCTTGAAAATTTAACCATTTTGTTGAAAATGCAACTGTTTTTAGTTGTTTTAAAATTCAAATGTGTGGTCAAAAATTGAACTATTTTGTTAAAGTAAACTTATTTATTCGAAAATTCAAAGGTTTTCTTGAATATCCGTCCTTTTGGATTGAAAATTCATCTGTTATTGTAGAAAAGTAATGTGTTTGTTAAAAATTTATTTTTTGATGTGTTGAAAATTAACTTTCCTGTTTTGAATTTATAATTAAATTAAAATTAATCATAAAAAAAGAATTTGAAATGTAAATGTTTGCAAAATTAAAAAAAAAAATAAAAGGGAATCGATCATACAAACATTTTTATAAATCAGAAAATTGTCTTTTTGGTTTGAAACTTCAACCATTCAGCTGCAAATTCAACTATTTTGTTTTCAATGCCCATTTTCAACTCACCACAAGTCAACATGTCCTCAAGATTGTTAAATATTTTTGATCTCTTTGATGTTTTCCAAAGCGTAAGATAAGAAGCAAATTACGGATAGTATTATTAATAATATTAATATGTTATAAGAGTCCATGGAAAATTCCGTACTCATAACAGACTTCACACTCTTTCCCCTATTCCCCTCTTTTCTCTTTTTTAAAGAATTCCTTTTTTTTTCTGTTTTCAAGAAACTTCCCAGTTTTTAATTTTTTTTACGCTCAAATGCAAACTGAATTAATAGAACCCAATAAGAAAATCCAACAATTTTCCGTTGAAAGTTAATTCTCTTTGGCTGAAAAGTCTACTATTATTTTATTGTTGTAGAATGCATTTCTTTTGGTTGCAAATTGTACTATTTGGTTGAAAATTTTTTGGTTTATATCTAGTGGAATTTTGTTAACAGTTCTTTTCAAAGAATACCTTTTCAACTCAAAGAATTAAAAAATGCAATTTTGAAGATTTAAACAGTTGAAAATTAGCTTTCTTGTTTAATCCATATGTTTGGTTCAAAATTCATCGTTGTTAAAAATAATATTCTTTGCTACAAATTCAACTTTTCTGGTTGGAAATTCAACTATCTTCTAAAAAATGTTACGTTCAAGAATTTAATCTTTTATTATATTCTCCATTTTCGTGAAAAATCACCATATTTTTCCTGTTTTCAGATGCTTTCGGAATGTAAAGTCTGTAATAAAGAAATTTCCTCTATAATGTTATTGAACCAGAGAAACCTATTTTTTTTCATTCGTTAGGTCTTCTTTGAGCACAAATCGGAACTTGCTTCTCAATGGAAGTTCTCGAAGAAGGAGAAGTTCCAGTGATAAAACTTCTTCATCAAGGCGAAGATGTCCGGGTCAAAGGAATGAGCGTTGTCGAGATTTTGTTGTGCTCTAGTTTTGTAAGAAGGCCACCGAACAACCTAAACCTGGGAGCAAATTAGGTTCCCAAAGAAGAATTCATACCTACAGAATTTGAAGTGCTAGATTTGACCCTTGGATCAGTAGAGTCAGACACTCTAAAGAAAAAAACGACGGTCAAAGGAAAGCAGATCCTGGAATCTCCTGATAGTGCTTTCCACTCTGCAGGAGAAAGTTTCTCTGAAAAATGTATAATTTCTCACAATTTTCACACAAAATAGCTTCTTCTTCTGAGGAAAATATCACAACCCACTGTCCTGATGACAAAGTGCCAGAGCCAGGTAGCATCTCCAGAGGTGAGGATCTACCCGCTATACTTGACCAGTTAATTTTACGGGAAATTCTGTTATACCAGTTGGCCATTTTTGATTTAAAAATTCACAAAAAGAAACCTTGGTTTTACATTCCTGATGGTTCGTGTCAGTAAGAAGGGGCATTTTTCAATTTCAACCACAATTGTGTATATTTCTTATCAGAAGAATTGTTAAAATTGTCACCGATTGAAAGAGATATATATTTTTTGTAACCTTAACAATCATAGTACACTGAAAAAGATATTTCATATGTGTACATCCATTTTTTAGCACTTAAAATTGATTAATTTGATAAATTCCGAATTCAAAATTTTTTCTCTTAAATAGGCTGGAAATTGTATGTAAATTCTGAAGAAAATGAGGCCAGGATGAAGTCTTTTTGTCCATTTCTTAAAACTCTATTGCAAATTTTCTTATATTTATTTAATTATTTTTTCTTCTATTAAGTAATAAATTTACTTTAAAAATATATAACAAGAGTAATTGTAAGTTGTCCATACACATTTTTTCAAATGTACATTCATTTTATTTATATTATTATTGTTCTACAACCGAAATGACTAAACTTATTCAAGTTTTTCGTTCCAACTTTAAATTTTTGCACGATGCAAGAAAAAAATTGTATAATCATAGTGATGAGTTAGCGAGATTCTTCAGAAATTTACTTTTAAACTGAGTGCAAAAATATGAAAAAAGCTTTCTTATTCCAGATTTCATTTCCAATTAAAAAAAATATTACGTTTTGCACTATTTTTGCTATAGGTTCGGAAAAAATCAGCATAATGAAAAAAACTTGAGCTTTAAGAGTTCAAGATTTTCAATTTCAAAGAGCGCGAAAATTTTTGATAAACTGGAAATTTCTTTCTCGATTGAAAGCACCACCCTGTAAAAATGACATCTTTTTTGCTAAAAAAGTCATCTTTCTTGGTTGAAAATTTGACTGCTATTGGTTGAAGTTTAGTCCTTTTTCTCTAAGAATTTAATCAGTTTGTTGGAAATTTATTTTTGTATGTTAAATATTCAATTATTGATTTATAAATTCAACTATTTTTTCGCAAATTAGACTATTTCTAAAAAAATTCGGTTCTTTTGATTGAAAGTTCAGCTAGTTGGTTGTAAATGCAACAGTTCGGTTAAAAATTTATTTTAGATAAACTATTTTTTTGAAAATTCATCGTGGTTAAAAATGACCTTGACTGGTGAAAAGTGAATTTTTTCGGTTGATAATTCAACTTTCTTCTAAAAATGTCTTCTTCTCGGATTGTAGATTAAACTATTTAGTTGAAAATCCAGTTGATAATTCAACTGTTTTGTATAGATTTGTCGGTTTGGCTTAAAAATTCTACCATTTGTTTATATAGTATTAATATAGTACCTATATTAATTTTATTGAAAAAAAATAATAAAAACCTCTATTATTTTCCTATAGTCCGTGAAAGATTGTTTTGAGACTTTTGTGTTCATTTTTGGCTGTGAAGTCGGGAGCAATGTATGACAAATTTTGTAATGGATTACTTTTGATGTGAATATTACTTTTTTTCAGTCCAGTTGTCCTGTAAATATCATTTTTCCAGATATTGTGGAAATTGCGGAGATTTTAGAGGTAACTGCTAACCGAAGGTACATTGTTCAGTATGTTGATTTCAGTGGATTAAGGAAACCTGTTGTCTGCAGAGAAAAAAGTAGGTGAACCTTCCGAAACAAGCGATTCGATGTTCTTTGAGGACCGTGATTTCAGTTAGTGGAAAGATTTGTTCCAGCGTAAACTGTAAGAAAATTAAAAAAAAAAATATTTTGATTACGATCTCGAGTTCTCCTACGACGAAGAGAAGGGTAAAAAGTATTCGAATTCTCTTTAAAAGAATGGAAAGGACATTGCTAAAACTCTTAGTGCTCAGCAATTGACCCTATCTAAGGTAGGTGAAAAAAAGAATAATTCAAAACTATCGGGACATTGGTGACAAATCATTTTATCGAGAATTTATTGTTTAAAGTTAACTAATTATTTAATACAATAGTTGTCTATAAAAGTTGATCTTTTTGTGAGGAGAGAGAGTTTAAATGAAATGAGCAACCCCTTTTTACATAAATGGCGACTGCAAACTCTTGTACTCCTAGATTCGACATAAAGTTTTCGCCTGCTCAACCCTTTGCGCTTTCAAGTTTTACGTCAAATTCTTCATTGCGAAAGATTGGAAAAAACAAGCAAGGATCCAAAGTTATGTACATTTTTCGAAGTAAATGTTTGAAAAAAATGTATTTCAATGTAATAACAATTAATTGCTTTAATTTGTAATAGTACATATAATTAAAAAAAAATCTTTTCAATTTAATTCAGAGTGTCTATAACTAGCCGCGATAACCAGAAAAAGACCAGAAATTTTATTCACCATTATAATTTTTATTTGGGACAGATCATAAATCCAAGAAATATGAGCAAAATTCACATGATTAATTACAAATATCCTGACTTAGAACAGAGGATTTTCGAAAATAATTGTAATTTTAATTTGGGACAGGGAAATTTCGTGAAGAATTATAATTTTACTTGTAGGACAAGGAATTTCAGTGAAGAAAAATAATTTTGACAATTGAGACAACTGATTACCGAAAGTAACTATAATTTTGACTTTTGAACAGGGAACGAATTAGAATTTTTTTGAATTTAAAAAGTTTTTTTTTGCAAATAAAGACGTGCCAGGATACGAAACCTCAATTACAATAAAAAATGTTTTGAGTGGATATAACTATAAAGAATCTGCATGGACATCTTTAACATCTCTTGATTAGATATTATATTTTTATAGTTTCTGACAATGCGTTGATAACATTAAACGTCTACAGACAGTGAAACAAATCCAAATGCTTATAATAATTTATATCCATATTCTTCATTTAAAACGTAATCCTGAAAACTGCTATTTCCTGTCTCTTTTTTCGTTAAACTACTCTCAAAACTTCATTAATCTAAATTTATACAAAAGTCACTACTAACTTGTTGTAAGATCTGCTGTGTAAAGTGAATACTCTACACTTGGAAAAACTTATTTTCTTTAAAACTTATTATTCTCATTTTTATTTTAGATGCTCGCCATGTCTACTTAGCTGATCGTGATGCAGAATGAAGCAATCGTGTGCAGTATTTACAAAGTACAACATTCTTCTTCTGCCTTAAGAATCCGCTTGAGGACAAAGACGTAACAATTTTCGTAGAAAAAGTCGACAATAACAGGTAAGAGAAGTGATAAAATTTTAGTTTTTACAGACTTCACACTATTTCCACTGTTTCCCTCTCTTCCCCTTTTTTTGGAGGATTCCTTTTTTCTCCTGTTTGCAAGAAACTTCCCCTTTTTCTCTTATTATATTTTTGATTCAGAAACTATCTGTTTTGGTTAAGAATGTACTATTTGGTTGCTAAAGAAATTATTCCAATTTCTTTACAGTTCACTTTTTTTTATTGAAAATTCAACTTCTTGGTTAAAGTATTTTGTTAAAAATTCATTTCATATTGGTTGAAGATTTAACTGTTTAGTTGAAAATCACGTTTTTCTACGAATATTTTTTTTGCGGATTAATTTCCTTAACTGAAAATTTAACTGTTTCATTTATGGCTGCAAATTGTTCGTTTTTACTTGAAAATTCAGCTATCAAATTTTTATTTGAGAATCATCATTTTTGGTTGTAAATTAAACAACTTGATTGAAAGTTGAACCACTTCGTGAAAATTTCGTAGTTAGTTCAAAATTTATTTTTCTTTTTTGTTGCAAATTAACTTTTTACTGAAAATTTAGCTATCCTATTTTTGGTTAGGTATCCATTTTTTTAATGGAAAACTCAACTATTAAGTTGGAAATGAAACTTTTTGTAGAAAATTCGTCTCTTTTGCTTGAAAATTCAACTGCTTTGCTAAAAATTCGTCTGTTTGGTTTGAAAGTTCATATCTTTTAGTAAAAATTCTATCTGTTATAAATGAAAATAGAACTGAACGGTCACAAATTAATTTGTTTTGGTTGAGTAATAAACTATTTTGTTAAGAATTCGTCTTTTTTGGATGAATTCGACTGCGTTTTATTCAAAATAAAAATATTTGTGGTTTAAATGTTAACTACTACATTTTATTGAGGCTTTATCTCTAGATTGAAAATGCAACTATTTTTTATTAAAAATTATAATCGGTTTTGTTTTCAAATATCAACTATTACATTTTTTGTTAAGAATTCCTCTTTTCACATTGAAATTTAAACTACTTGGCTGAAATATGAACTTATTTGTTAAGAATTCATTTTTTTGTCAAACCTTCATAACTTTAGTGCAACATTCAACTATCTACTTGAAAATGCATCTTTTTTGTCGAAATTTTGTCCCCTTTGCTTGAATGTTCAAATATTTGGTTGTAAATATAACAATAAAAAAACAATTTCTACGAAGTTATGCATATTTGAATCCCGTGTTTTGTTAAAAACTTTATACCCAGTTAAGATATACAGCGTTTTCTTTATGATTCTTATAGCGCTTATAGTCTAATATCTAAATCCGTCGGAAGTTTAAAAAAAGTTTGAAATTAACAAAATGGTGGCACGTTTTCTGAAAATATTAAAAGTCCAATTGTTCCAAAAACCCACATTTATATTATTTGTCAATGTTTTTGTTGAATTTGTACTTTTACGAGGAGAACATCCTGTGACTTACATGCGCACTCAATAACTTTTATGTAAAGGAGATTTTTTTCATGAAATTGAATGTTCCAGTTTTGCTTGCAAATAACGACAGGCATGGAAAAATGTTGACATAGAAGCTTACACTTTTGAAAAACTTTCATAAAAAATACGTCTTGATCTTTTTCCAAATTCTGCATCGTTTGCTAGAAAAATTGGAGAATTATATTTTAAGGAATCTTAATGTAATTTTACTTAAAGTTGGCGAGTATCTTTGCGGAAAATAAAAATAATAATTTCATATAAGTAAAATGGCGTATAGAGCGTAACAAGTAACAATATTATAAGCTGGGATTCATTTCATAATTAGTATCTTGGAATATTCGAGAAAACCCGATTTGTGAGTTAAAATATGTTGGGTGAATATGCAATTATGAAGACACAGTCTACAATTATTTAGACTATAATAAGGGATGGTGATAATTTGTAGAATGTATAATATTAGACTCAAACTGCTTGAAATTTAGCTTGATTTTGTCAATGTTCTTTGTATTACATTTTACGACGCTCTGTGTTATTAGACCAGGAAATAAAACACTAAATTAACTAAAT
Organism: Andricus grossulariae; assembly: GCA_011634705.1. Taxonomy (NCBI): domain Eukaryota; kingdom Metazoa; phylum Arthropoda; class Insecta; order Hymenoptera; family Cynipidae; genus Andricus; species Andricus grossulariae. Next base: position 14,828 of record JAABKJ010004663.1, read on the forward strand.
GCCTGTATATAAAAAGTATTTTAAAATTTGTTCAAGTCAATTTGTCAATACACAAAGTATTTCTTATTTTTACTTTCTTTTGAAGAATTATTTCACGTCGGAAGAAGTTGACCGATTGTATTTCTATAAACAGAAAACTTATTACTTTTGTGTGTGTTATTAGAATAATTTAGACAAGCAAGCAAATATATTAGAAAAAAATTAATGAAAAGGTCATTTCAAATTTTTCATGCAATTAATTTTACTCTAAGTCATCTATGTATGTAATTTTATTATACATCTCAGCTGCTGCTTTTGTGAAGAAATACTTCAGTCTCAAAACCCAAGATCCCTTATACTGACAGTGGATAGCGAATGGCTCGCCATAAAATCATAGATCTATAGTGATTATTGTGGGCCGTAAGATTGCAATCATAGGAGATTTTAAGATAAGCTTACAATCCAAACTTGAAATAATCTGTTACCTGGTCGCTTCCAACTATAACCATGAAGATATAAATAGCCCTAAGCCTAAATAAACCTGAATTAGCATCTGTGAGATAAAATATTTTGAAAAGTTTTATCTCATTTCATAGTCAACATTAATATAATCTCGTGTTTATATTATGTTATTTAGAGAATACCTTAATTTCAATTCAAACGGGAGATAGAATTTTGCAAATAGTGTGAGAAAATAATAAAAATTAAATTTACTTTGTATTCTCAAGAGAAGTTTAGGAATGAAGTCAAAGTTTTGATATTCATATTAAAACTAAACAAAATTGTTTTAAAAACTCTTTTATCTTAATGTATAAAATTGAACAATTTAAATAAAGAATTTCTTCAATAGTTGAGAATTAGACACGTGAAAAATCAACTGATTTCGAATCTTAAGCGACTAAATATTACGAAACATAAAAAATATATATAATTCAAAATCCACCATTGACAACAAATTGTAAGTATTAGGTTTGAATCATTTTTGAAGTAATAATAATATTTATTAATTTTTAATTCGAAGCGCTTAAAATTAAATCATTAAAAAATTAAAACTTTTAAATCAGAAGCTCTTAATATAGAAAAAAATATAGACCAAAATTTTTAAATTGGATAAATCCATTAGAGAGAAGTTGACATTGTATGACTTTTGATTTTAAGCTTTCAAAAGTGAACAATTTTATGTTCAATTGCAGAATCTCGAAATTGAATGATTTCGGAATGAAATTTCAAAAACAGGACAATTTACAAAAATTGAAAAATTAACATTTTTAGATTAGAACTAAAAAAATTGTATTGTTGTAGATCCAAAAGAACTGAAATGGCATTATTTATACTTGAAAAAATTTATAACACGGACTGTTGAAAATTAAACGAATCCAAACTTTATTTAAAACTGATAAATTTTTTCACCACCAAGATTTGTGACATTAAACCTTCTTTATACTCAAACCCTTTACAATTTTAATTATTACACCTAAATTAAAAATTTTTAAACGGAACAGGTGCACATTGTTATTTATAATTTTTAAAACTAAACCATTTTTATTTCAATTCTAAAATTAAAACTTGTCAAACGAAAAAATTGAAAATGTAGCGTTCAGCAGCACAACTCAGAACTCGAATTCGAGGAATTTAAAAAACCAGATACTTGTGTAAGTTTACAATTTAAATCAAGCACCTTAGAATATTATAATCTGAAATTTTTAAATTTAAAACTGACTCTCTTCTTACTCTTACGAATGCAGCGAAAACTTTTCAAAGGTAAGAAATTTAGTTTTTACAGCTATGATTCAGTTTTTACAATTAGAGAAGTTATTTTATTATTATCATATCGGAGGATGCACTTTGAATTACTTACCAAGTTTATTTCACAATTTATCGAGATTTTAAAACTCATTTCTCTAAATTTCAAAAATAACAACTTAATCCAAAATTGGTATTTGAACATCGCTCAAACTTCGTCATTTCTTACTTGTCATTCATATTTAAATGAATTCAAAATTGGCAAAAGAAAATGACTAATATCGATTGTATAATGAAATAACAAACACTCTCCCTTAAGAAAATATGTGTTTTGAGTTCATCGAAATTCGGTGAGCCGAGAAACTTCGTATCCTTTAAGTTAATATTGAGCAAAGCTAGTTTTGTTATACCTACAGTTTTTATAAGTCATGATCAATTAATAATTAAGAATTTATCATAATTTTGAATTGATTTATAGATAAAATGCTTAGTTTCCTAAAAGTGTAATTCAAAATATTTGAACCATTGAACTATTAATATAAAAATATTTTCTGTTGTAAGGTAAACGTGCCAGTAATCGTGATGAAAATGTTTCTTGCTTTTTATTCAGTTTGAATGAATGTTATTTCTATATGTTATTATAAAATGCTGAACAGAAGTGGATTTTATCGTTAAATGTTATTTTTAACATATTTTTTTAACACTGTATTCAAACTATAACCAAGTTTCACGATTACTGGATATAGTTATTTGTTTGAAAAATGTTTTCTTCAAGAAAGAATGGTTTCAGCGATTTCAATCATAGGAAAATTTTCTTTTAAACTTGCAAGCAGTTGGTTTGCAGAGAAGACTTTCCCCGAACCAAGAAGCCCTCATTTATTCAAATTCAACCTTTTTTCAAAAATTGAGAAGATGCAATAGTCAGAAAAAATTCAGTCGCAAAAACATTGTTAAAATCACTGTTTTTGTATGTTAAACATTTTTTTCATTAAAAATAATGTTTTTCGTTTGAAATTAAATCATAAGTATAATCATTTTTATTCTTAAAACCACAGAAAAACTAGGATTTTAGATATCTGATTTTTGGCACGACAACTACATCATGTCTTTAAAATTAGGTGTTTTCATAATTGTCATTTCAAATTTTAAACATTTTTAAATAGTATATTAATATTATAGTATATTTTTTGATATATTTGAATATTAAAGCTTTATAAAATTAAAGATTTCAATTGAAGTGTTCAATATTAGAAAACATGTACAGTAATCAGTATTTTTAATTTTTAAATTATTATTAGAAAATCGTCAAGAATAAAGAGGCTAAAATGATTAAAATATAGATTATAGATCAACTTAAAATTAAAACAATCTTCAATACTTGATTTCTAAAATGAAGTGTGTCTCAATTTGAATGAAAAAATATAGCTAAAAAATTAAGTGCAAGGTAGTGTGGGTTTCTTTTTGTTTGGATGCATAATTTATGTCACATTGTGAAATTACTAGGACGTAATATTTACTCAGTTTCGAAAAAATTATTTAAAGTATTGGCTTTTTTCAATTTTGTAAACATTTACATTTTAACTGCATTTTTTCCATGAAAATCTCGCTTCTTTGAATGATTGTCGTTTTTTCTCTGAAAATAGTTCGCATGAATTAATTAATTTGTTCATTAATAATTCATTTTTTAATTTTTTTTCCATTTAAATTCTCATTCCGATTTTCATCGGAAAATCGATCTATTTACTTACAAAATTTATGAATCCCAACAAAATACACAATACCTGGCACTCCCCTTGTCAGGCTGATGTGATTGTAAAAAAATTTAAAAGTAAATAATAATAAGTTCCAAAATCAGTAAATAGTGAATTAATTTACTATAATTTATTTTCAGAAATATTGCCTGTTGCCAATTACCGAAGTTCAGCAGCATTTGGCTCTGTTACATATTCGGATGGGGTCCGCTATACGAAATAGGTCGTTTCCAAAATTTATTTTGTACATTAGAAATATACATTACACTGCCAAACTTTTTTCATATTTCCTTCGCACAAAAGACTGTTGTTTCTGTGTGTACAAATGTCAATTTGTAAATTAGAAATTAGCATTAAACTACTATATCCTAATGTTTCTTGTCAAAATAATTCTGAAGTTTCTTTATATCCGACATTTAATTTGTAAATTCGAAATTAACATTACACTGCTATACCAAATTTCTATATTTTATTTTCAAAAAATACTGTGTAGCTAAAAACGTCAAATTTGTCAGAATTTGATTAATTTCTTTAGGCATTCATGATCTTGGTATTGAAAGCAAATTATCTTGAAATGAAAAAATCTTGAATACAAGTTATGTTTATGCACTTACATCACTATTACATCTATTTTCTGCTAAACTGTATAAATAATCTCTTCAATGAACTTTTTATCTGTATTTACCGCATTGTTTTTCAATATGACATTTAATTAATTAGTTATTCAAAACCACCAATTACATAATAAATACTTGTTTTATTATTGACATAAATAGTCACAAATATTTAATTGAAATGCGACTTTAAGAATAGTTATCAAGCAAAGAAAGATTCATTCAAATTGAATAGTATGTATATTTAAAATATTATATGTTTCTTTATTTAAATCTTTTTTTTATATATGAACTTGCTGTCATTAACTATAATTCATTTCAGCGAATTTTCAAACAAAATTTCGTGCCAAAATAGAATAACAATATTTTTTTCACTTTCATTTCTTACAAAGAGTATTTAAATAGAATTTACAAGCATAATCATTGTCTTATCAATGCCGAATTTTCTGTAAAGTGGTAGATGTGTTTTGACACTAAAAAAAAAGCAAGTGGAAAAGGAGAGTCCTGATCAGGCACTGGTTTATAGCGTTACACCGTAAGTTCTTTCTTCTTCTTGCTCACGATAGTATTATATTCAACTAATTTACAATTAAACAAAAATATATCAGGAGTAAAAGTTACAGAGTAGTACAAATGAAAGTATAAATGAGGATTTAAAATTATGTAAAGAAAAAAGCTTATAGTAAAGTTGAATTACTGTTAATACAGGAATAATTTTAATTTCTGAATTTAATAATAGGATCAAATTTTACCAATGTAGAGAAAAGTTACAATATCACATATATCATTGTTATACAACAATAATGTATTTTACATACGAGAGTATCAATGAAAAACCCATTTTTTTGCGACTTTCTCTCCCCCTATTCGGCGAATATTTAAATGGAAAAAAGCAAAAGTACGCATAAACTCTTAACTGAAAGTAGCAACTAAAACTTAATTTAAAGCGAGAGTGAACAAGTATTTTTAATTTTTCCCATCAAATAATTATTTCAGGCGAGGAGGATGTTTTCAGCAGAAGATGAAGACGAGCCGAAGACGATCCGTAGCCTCGAGCGAAAAATAGTTTACGCGCCTGTCTCACACAATATTGTTTGCGGCATTGGTATCAGAATTTACACTACATTTGGAGAGAATTCTGATACTTTTAGAAATGTTGGTAATTATTAAATTTTTCAAAAAAGTTTTGGGAATTTCTTATAATACTGGCAATTTTGGTTAATTTCTGACATTTAGGTAATTTTGAAAACTTCTCGTAATTTTTGACATTTCTAGTAATTTTATAAAGGACCCCGCACCAAATGTACAGTGAATGGCTTATTGTGAAAAATTCTAAATCTAATTTTTTTTGTATTTTCGAACTTGCAAAGCAATTATTCGAAAGAAAAAAGTAAAAAAATTGACAGTTTTTCAACAAAAAATTGTTAAAGTTTCAATTTTTATATGTATTTTGATAGAAAAATGCTTATTTTAGTGAAAAGTTTTTTTTTCACCTAAACTATTTGTTAGATTTCGCTAAAAGTTTCACATTTTGACTATCAGTCTCACCGAAACAAGAGGTTCATATCTACGATCTAGAAGGATTAACGGGTTTTTGGGTATACAGAATGTTATGGGGGTGTTTTTATACTTCAAAAATCCAAGTATGGAAATCATCATTTCTTAGTAACTAAAGTCACTGGAGAATTTTTATTTGATTGCTAGGTTATGAAATAACTTTCAAATAAGGAAAGAAAGCGTGCATAGCACGATTATTATATATGTGCATTTACTTCAAGGGTTGTTTTATCATCCCTTGAATATTTAATCCGGAATATCGACATTTGTTAATGACTAAAATCACAAAAAGTTTACTGATTAATATATGAGGATAGGAATCATATTAAAGTAAATAGGGAAGGTGTAAAACGACAAGGATGTCTTTGAATTTTTCTAGAGGGTTGTTTAATCATCCCTTACTCAGAGAAGCAGAGAAATGAGCTTTTCGTAAGGAATAAATCACCAAAGATCAGGCCTACAATATCACTTTAAAACATACGTATAGGAAGTGTCCTTTAGGAGGACTTGCATTATGATTTATTTTCAGGGTAGATTAATCATCCCTTAATTATTAAAACGAAGAAATCGATATTTCATACTGGATAACGCATCACAGATTTTCTTATTAAGATACTATTGATCAACAAAATTACTTTATCAGGATTTTTATCAGTATTTATTGTCAAGTTTCATCTAATCATTCCTTATTTATTGAATAAGGAAATCGATATTTGATACGAATTAAAGCACCAGAGATTCACCAGAGATTCACCAGAGAGTCACCGGGGCATTTTCGAAGTTGGAACTTGAAAAAAAAGCTTTTCGAGAAAAACGCATTTAACTTGACGTGTGCCATAAGCACACATGTTATATTTTATCTTCGAACATGAAATATGCCTGCTTACGGTTACTATCTGAATACGAGTATAGTCCAAATTAATTCGCTATGAGTCCCATTATCATCCCCAACTTAAACTCAAACATGATAATTTTGACCTCAACTTAGAAAAACGCGTATATCTCCTAAACTAGAACCGGCCATAAAGGTCCTTTCCATGCGGACGCACACATATTTCGATACATACAAATTTTATTTTTGTAGAAAATGATACATATTCATGAAGAAAAAAGAACAATACGTTCGAGCCTTAAGTTCTATCATCTTATAATTACTCGTTAACTGGTTCCGTACCTGGACGAAGAATTTTCGAGACTTCAGTAGATCTACGCTGCGCCATGCTATAAGAGATGAAAGTCAATATATGATTTAAAAAAAGAAAAATCTGTCGAAAATACTGATAAACTTCATACAAATTTAAAAACTTACCTTGGCGCTTAAAACGAGTTCGCACAGAAGTTAAAGTTATCGTGGGTCGTTTTGGACCCAACGCGAACTTGATCTGCTCACTGCGAAAGCGAGACTGTCGCTGGGGAAACGCGATTCAGTACAGAAAATACTCTAGTCCTAAAATTTTTTTAGGGTAGGGATAGGTATTACCGGGGTACACGGATTCTGAGTAATGAGACAAAAGAAAAATGCCTTGGGTCTGAAACGACCCACGATAACCGGATCGGGTTAAATTCTCAAGAAATCTGTCGCGGCCGATTTTTGAATTTTTGTTTGTTTAAATTTTTATAGAGATGCAAATAGCGAAGAAAGAGATGATTTTTTGAATTTTTCTTTTTAATTCTCTGTTTATATTATTTGTTGATAAAGTTAACAAATGATATCGGATACCACACTTTCATGATCACATTTCACCTCGCTGCTCTGAACGAGCGATTTCGATGCATAAATATACTTCACAAAAACATAATCCATCATACTGGCTATTTGGTGCAAATATTTGTTCATAACAAATAAGTTGACATGTACACAAATTTTTTTTTGTTCAACCGACCCTTGTGCATCAAACCTGAGGCCTGATGCCCCTGAGAAAAATTTTCACAGAGAATTAAAATAGAAAATTTCAAAAAATAAACATTTTTTTCGCTATTTGCAGCTCTATAAGAATTTAAACAAACAAAAATTCAAAAACAGGCCTCGACAGATTTCTTGAGAATTTAGTTCTGAACTTGTTGAAAAAAAATTTGAAAATCGATGAAGAATTGTGACCTACAGGTTATTTTCAACATCGTTTTTTCATTTCGCACCACTGTGGAGTGCCAGGAATTGCATACGATGCTTTAGATTGAAAATGCATTTGCACCCCCTATTATTTATTAAATTAATTATAGTTAAATTTTAGATACGGTGTTAATAAGAATTTTTACGTTTTCTCGGAATTTTCTAAAAAGAAAATAGTCACTTCCGTTAATTGTAACCGGAGCCGTAGCTAGGGTTGTGCCATCGGTGCCCCCGCACCGGGTGTCAGTCGCGAGGGGGCGCAAACGGGAACAAATTAACTAAATTGTCCCGTGGCGTTTGGGAGGAGGGCGCAAAATTATCAAGCCGCACTGGGCGCAACGAAGACTAGTGACGGTTCTGATTATAACGTTGCTACGGGAAAATTGACAATTGCATTTATCTAAAGATTTTCTTTAGTAAACCTGATAATTCTTGGCACCCTCGAAACAAGGCTAAATGTTTTAATATCAGAACACATAAGTCATTGTTAGCATAAGATGAATACATATTATCACGCAAAAATATCTGCACAATTTAAAAAATCAAAAACTAATTGCTATGTATCTCTATTCTCTTATTATTTCATAAAAACTAGAGAAGGGTGCTAACAATAGGGGGGTGCCAAGAATTGGTGATTTTACCTTACTACAATTGTTTTTAATTCTAAACAGGAATTCGTCATAACCTTAAATATTTGGTAAAATTATTAATTTTTTCTTTTCTGAATTTAAGTTCAAATTGTTATTAATTTGTATAATTTGACTTGTTTTTTTGATGTTCTCATAACGTTCAGCGATTCACGAAGAAAAATGGAAATGTAAAATTGGGTCTACAGTGCTGACAGTCGAGATATTCATTACTGAACTGGTGTTGTAAAAAAATCGAGTTTGCAATTAGGTTACAGATTCAAGTGTAATGCTACATATATGACAGTTCGTCGACGGCCTGACCCCTCTAACGCACTGTTCAGCGTCCAGTCCAGAACAGGAATAAGTCCTATACTAACAACCTTAAATTTATTTATATATTATACATACGTAGTTGCCAAAAATTGAACCCAGATTTCCAACGCAGCAATCAGCTCTCCCTGCAATCTGGTATTCTGGATGCTAAAGTTTGAGGGAGTAAACGTCCTCATCTCAATATGCGAGGCGTTATTGAATACGATACATCAAGGAATGGTTACTGAACTGCTGCCAACTTTGCCAAATTCCCAATAGAACACTGTGAACTGTGCTTCAATTAAGACTTTTAAAAGTAGAATATCTACAAGAACATGATCTATCAACAAACATAATATAATCTTCAGCGGTTTCCTTCTTCCATATTAGGTAAATGAGAAAAATTATGTTTTACATCTATACTAGATATATGTTATTATTATATCATTATCCGTTTCCCTTTCGGGGTAGGCGTGAATTGCTCGGTTGTAAAGTAGTGATGTGTGGATGGGTATATAGGTGAAGGGT
>JAABKJ010004664.1:0-24048 GCA_011634705.1 Andricus grossulariae
ATTGAAAATATTTTGATATCACCCCCCGCCCTTCCAGCAAAATATATTCACGAAAAAGAAAGAGATTGTTTAAAATACGTTTGTCTCTAATGTTTATTTATTACTTGTTTATAACTAAAAAGGAAAAGCAAAGTTAATGATTTAAGAAAAATGCATCTTTCTAGCACTTATCCAAGAGAAGATAGTTGTGAACAATAATAAATTGTTCAAACAACTATTTTTATTAACTTGCATTAATTATTACCTCACTAAGTGAAAAGTGGAGAAAAAGTTTAAAATTTCAGAAAAAACCGCAACCATCTGGTATTAATACAGATGATTGTTATTAACAATATTAATTTGTTCAAACAATTATTTTTGCTGAAATTAAATAATTCTTAAGTCACTTCAAGTGAAAAATAGACGAATAGTTCCAAATTTCAGAAAAAACCGCAACTTTCTACTATTAGGCGAAGATAATATTATTAACAATAATAATAAATTATTTTTATAATTTTTTTTATCAACTTGAATCAATTATTACTTCACTCTAATAGAAAAATGGACAAAAAGTTGAAAAATGCAGAAAAGAACCGCAACTATCTATTATAAATATTGAAAGAGATAGCTATAAACAATAATAATTTGTTTAAACAATTATTTTTGCTATATTAAAATGAATTGCAACTCAATATGAGTGAAAAGTGGACAAAAAGTTGAAAATTTAAGAAAGAACGGCCATTTCTACCATTATTCAAACATGATATCATGAAAAATAATAATAAATCATTTAAACAATTATTTCTGTTAACTTGAATCAATTATCACTTCACTCTAATAGAAAAATGGACAAAAAGTTTGAAAATTAAGAAAAAACTGCAACTATCTAGTATTATTATTGAAGGAGATAGCTATAAATAATAATTTATTTAAACAATCATTTTTGCTGTATGAAATTAAATATTATCTCACTCTTACGGATATTAGAACAAAAAGTGGAAATTTTGGGGAAAAACCACAAATTTCTATCTCAATTCTAAAAGAAAATTAATAATAATAATAATTTGTTAAAACAATTATTTTCGTTAACATTTATTAAGTATTACCTCATTCTAAATGAAAATAAGGCAAAAATTGTAAAATTATTGAAAAACCCGTGTCTTTCTATCACTTTTCTAAAAGAAAATTGCTAAAAACAATAAATTGTTTGAACAATTTTTTCCAATCATCTAATTATTAGTAGGAAATAATAATTCTGAATAAAATTTACAAAAAAGTCTTTTTTTCTTATGGTCATGGATTTATGAGTTTGTATTTGTTTATTTATTATATGTACGAGAAAATCAAGATTTTGCACATAATAATTATTTACTACTCAACAATGGTTTTCATGTAATGAAAATCATCTTAAATCAACGCAAGAGTACTCCCAGAATACAAATAATTTGATTATTGTATGTTTTGATTATTATAAACAAATTAAATTAACAAATAGTAAAATATGGTAATTTTGGTTGAAATTATTAACAATTAGAATTGTTGCAAACAATTTCTTGCAAAAATTTGGAATTTGTGGTTTTTTCAATTGCGGTTTTCCTTTTATTATCTGAAAAACTGCTTTAAATTTTTGCGAGAGATTTGCAGTCACTCATATATGTAAAATTAACAATAAGCAATTGTTATTGTTCAATTTCAAGTATCACGAAATTTTCATATATTTAAAAAATATTGTAATTTTGACTGGAAAAAAATTTTTTCTTATCTGCGAATACTTCAAATTATTGTGAGAGTGATCGTCAGTGACAATTTCTATAAAACATTAAATATTATAATATTTATAAACAATTTTTGTGGAAATATCGAAGTCCAAGGTTACAAGAAAGCTTTTCTAAATACATGAAAATTTTATAAAAATAGTGACTGCAAATCTGTCCCACAAAAACTTGAAGCAGCTTTAGTAAAAAAAATTCTTTTCCAGGTCAAAGCGCTAAAGCTTTGAATGTTAATGTTTTATAGAAATTTTTACTGACGATCACTCACGCAATAATTTAATGTACTTCCAGAAAATAATTTTTTCCAACAAAAATTACAATATTTTTCAAATATATGAAAATTTCGTGATATTTGAAATTAAATAATAACAATAAATAATAACAATTGCTTATTTTTAATTTTACATATGCATTTAAAGCAGTTTCGGTGCAAAAAATTATTTTCCAGGCCAAAGTGCCAAAGTTATATATTTATTTATTTCATTTGTTTAAAAAATCAACAATTGTCTTTTTACAAATATAGTTGAAGATATATTATTTTTTTAAATATCTGCATCAATTCAGATGATTAAAAAAAACCGCAATTGAAAAAACCACAAATTCACAATTTTTCCAAAAAAATTGTTCATAACAGTTCTAATTGTTAATAATTTAGAGATATTCTGACTAGCAATCACTCTAACCATAATTTAAAGCATTTTCAGTTAAGAACAAAAGCTTTTCAACCAATATTACAATATTTGGCTATTTGTTAATTTAATTTGTTTACAATAATCAAAACATACAATAATCAAATCATTTGTATTCTGGGAGTACTCTTGCGTTGATTCAAGATGATTTTCATTATATGCAAACCGTTGTTGAAAAGTAAATAATAATTATGTGCAAAATCTTGATTTTCTCGTACTTTAAGTAAATATATAATAAATAAAAAATGAAAATTCAAAAATCTATGACCAAGCTGCTCTTTGAAATTTAGTGCACTTTAATCTAAATAAAAAAATCGCAAATCGGTGCAAAATTGAAGGCTGTAGACTTTTTTGAACGAAAAATATGCGTTTGGTCCTACTGTGCATCGGTTTCAAAACAAAAATCTTTGCAAAAAGATTTTAATCATGCCACAAATAAATATGTTCATGACATTCGTTAGAATTTTTTTTATTTAATCTTGAGATTAAATACCATTCGCTGGGTACTTTACCAATAAAATTGTGCAAATTTTCTTTTAAAGAATCAAACGTGCATTTTTTCATCCACACCACCGTGGCAAAATATGGGACGACTTTGAAACACGATCACTCGTTGGAAAATGAAGCCACACATTTTGTCAACTGCTAAAAAATTTCAGAAAAATTCAAGAATTTCTCAAATTCTTACTCGAAATTTAACAAATTTTCGTGGGTTCTCGATGTATGACTGAAAATGTTCCAGCGTGTTTGCATCAAGTTTCAGTAGGCGATTACTGCTTAATTTCCGAGGGTAGGTTATTGCTTCCTTGAGTCTTCTTGGAAATGCTTTTTGCAAAAATACAGAAACTGTAATTTTTTAAATCTGAATCTGCTTACAAATCCACTACTGACGAATAGTATCGGCAATGTTTCCCTGGGATGTAGGGTATGAATTGCCGACCTCTTAGGGTACGAAGTATCGGATAAATGGGGTACGAAATGCAAAACAAACAAAACAAGCTGGTATTTCTTACCGAAAGTACGACAGATATTCGAATGATGACCATGGTAAAGTAAACATTATTCTAATTCTATTTGTAACCAAATTTATCCCTACGTTTTTACTGTGAATACGATAGAATGAAACGTATAAAATATTTCTTTGACGCTGTTAGGTAATGTAATGTGATGTTGTATGTGTTAATAAATATAACTGTATCTGCTATAGGATAAGGCACAAAATCTTCGAAAACTACTAAATGTAACTTTCAATTTGTGGTTTTCTAGATCAACGGAGCAAGAGTAAGTTGAAGAAATCCAGAGGAGGATATGATGGGCCATATTCTTGTATAACTACTGAAATATCTTCTCGCAATAATTCGAATGCCAAGAATTTAGCTTGCACAATTCAATACGAAAATGACGACACTGTCGAAATCAAGGAAGAAAACTTCCTAGGTATGTATAGATTTTAAATTGAAATATCTTATCTAAAACTATGAAATAAAAAATTGTAAACTAAATTTGGTTAAATTTTCAGATCAAGAGTGGAAAGAAGTAACAGGACAAAGTCGTAATCAAAAATATGAGTTAAAATTGTGTACCGTAGGTATAATAGAAGATCATATGTTAGCTGTTAACAAGAAAGTACAGACCCCAAAGAAGCACAAAATTCCAGATTTAAAACCAGACAAGAAGCACAAATGCGAGAAGTGTGCGAGAAGCTATAAAAATAAATCTCATTTGAATCATCATAAGAAATTCGAATGCGACGTCAACCCACAGTTCAGTTGTCAATTCTGCGGCAAATGCTTTAAACAGAAAAGTACTATGATTCGCCACGTTCGTCTTGTACATTTTAAAAGAAACTTACATACAACGCAAACGAGGCATAATTGCGACAAATGTTCTTGATGTTACAATTGGATAGCAGATTTGCATCGACATAAGCGTGCAGAACACTCAGCAATAAGACCACAATTTACTTGCGATTATTGTCGCTACACAACTAATCTGAAAAATGACTTGTCAAAACATGTTACTTCACTTCATTGCAAGTTTAAACTTGCGTCATCATAATGAGAAGCTATTAGTTTTATGTGAAAACTGACTATCGCGGCTGTCTTTAAATCTCCACGTTTTGGGACCCCCTGAATTAAAAAAAAAAACAGGTTTTACGACGGTGTCTGTCTGTCGTCGTTGTTTTTGTCGTTGTCCTATGTATATCGGATAAATTTGGAAGACTAACCGGATTGGATTGTGCTTTCAACCAAAGAGAATTCACAATCAGAAAATTACAGTTGTTGATGGTTTGACGTGTATTTTAAAAGGTCTGTGCATAAATGTGGGCGAAGTACAAAGACCGAGCGCGAAGCGTGATATACATATATTTTCGGGCGCGCTCAAACTTGCGTTTGTGAAAATCACAACATTATACTTGATTATGATTAACTGCATTTTTTTTAAATTCTGATTTCTGAGTTACTTCAGTCACATGTTGAATTGTCTTTGTTTTTATTTGAACTTTGTTAAGTTGTTTATTTATATTTTGTTTTTTATTTTGAAAAAAATATACGTATGAGATTTCGTACAATACCGATCCAGAATATAGAAAAACTGTTTTTAAAAGACTATTGGAAAGCTATTTGTTGCTGCGAATAAAAAAACTACTGAAGTACTGAGGCAGTACTTCCGATCGAGTTCTTGTCTTGTTTAAACTTCATGGTTTGAATTATAGTTGTAGCCCGATAGTATCAAGCAATAATTATTATAATCTGAGAAATCGTTTCGGTCATAAGATTTAACTGTAGTTTTACTCAAACTCATATATATTTAACAACCAGTAAGAAATGTACATTTTTGACACTATACAGCCTGAAAGGAATCATTAATGTTACGTAAAAATAAATATATTAATAACATTTGCTAAAAAATATTTTTTATTCAAACTTGAGATTAAATATTATTCGTTGGGGACTTAACGTCTAACACTGTGTAAGCTTACTTTTGAGGAATAAAACAAAAGTTCTCATTTTTATCTACACCAGGGTCGCAAATTGTGTACATGGCCAGCGCAAGCGATTTTATAATCACTGTCGAATCTGAAGAACGATTACTCGGTAGGAAATAAAGCTATACATTTTTTTAATTTGATAAAAAGTTAAACAAATTCTAGAATTTCTTTAATTTTGTACAATGATTAAAATAGGAACTGTACATTTTTTTAAGTTGAATCTCCTTACAAATAATCTACCGACTGACAGTATCGGACCACTATCTGGGTGATCTATTAAAAAGTAGGCCTGTCTTTGAAAGGCGATAGTGCCGCCCAGAAGATAGATAAAAATATTTGGATTGAAATGTTGAAAAGCTAATTAAATGAAGCATCAAATGATTATTAGCTAGAGTAATTCCGCACTTGTGGGTATTGAATTATCCCGCGAGAAAGACAAAAAGAACTACGATTTTTAAGGAATTTTGTACTTCAACTCAAACTTTTGGCAGGAGCTAGAAAAATGAACTGTGTTAAAAAAATATTGTTTTCTATATTCTGGACGGAGCTATCAACCTTACAAAGTCAAGGCTAATTTTTAATATGCCATCCGGTTAGTGGTCTGACACTATCCTTTAGTAGTGCAGAACATTTCTTTAACGACAACCAGTAATGAAATGCAATTTTGTATGTGTTATTAAATAATCTGTATCTACTATAAGATAAGAAATACAATCGTCGAAAATTACTAAATGTAACTTTCTTTTTGTAATTTTCTAGATCAAGAGAATTTCAAGAGTGATACGAAGAAATCAAGAGGAAGACCATTGGGTGGGCCATATTCTTGTATAACTACGAACATATCTTCTGACAATAATTCTAATGCAAATAATTTAACTTGCATAATTAAATACGAAAATGATGAAACTTTGGAAATCAAGGAAGAAATCATCAAAGGTATGATTAAATTTTTAATTAAAATATATTAACTAAAACTATGAAGTAAAATATTGCAAATTATATTTTTTTAAATTTTCAGATCAGGGGTCGAAAGATGAAACAGGACAAAAGCGTGATAAGAAATATGAGTTAAAATTGTATACAGTAGATATAATAGAAGATATGTTACCTGTTAAGAAGAACCTGCAGAGCTCAAAGAAGCACAAAATGCAGGATTTAAAACCGGACAAGGAGTACAAATGCGAAAAGTGTGCGCGAAGCTATAAATGGAAAGCCAGTTTGGATCGTCATAAAAAATACGAATGTGACGTCAGGCCGCAGTTCAGTTGTCAATTCTGCGGCAAAAGCTTTTCACAGAAAAGTCACATGAGGGACCACATGGATGCTTTACATCTTAAAACAAACTTACAAACAACTCAAACAAGACATAATTGCGACAAATGTTCTCGAAGTTACTCTAGGCGATCAAGTTTAAATCAACATAAACGTTTAGAACATGCAGCAGTAAAGCCTCAATTTACTTGTGACTATTGTAGCTACACAACTAATCGGAAGACTAATTTGCCAAACCATATTGCTTCACTTCATCGCAAGTAATTTAGTACACGAAACTGTAAACTACGAAACTTCAAAGTCAAGGCTAATTTTTAATAAGTCACCCGGCTTTCCGATGCTATCCGTCGGTAGTGTAGGCTAATGATGTGCAGTAGTCATACCATCATCTGTGATTTTTCTGGTCGTAAAATAAAACCCAAAAGTCAGTTGTTGTAACACATCATTTCATGTCATCATATATAATTAAACATACGTAGCTGCAGACCGCTACAAATACTAGCTTCAGTATTGGTTTTTGTATTACATCAGTTCATTTTAATATCTTAAACGCTTGGAACTGTTTTCTGTAAAACCCACAGTTTTATAATATAAATAAACAATATTTTGAGGATCTTTTGAGGTGCTTTTACTCACATAAGTCATTTACATTCTTTTGGTAACCATGAGTTAAAGGTTCACAAATTAATGGCCGGTTTCTTGTAAAGGATAGAAAGCAATTTCTCGTAAGTAAAATCATGTATCATTTCAGGAGACTGGTACGTATCACGGAAAGAAAAAGCACTTCCGAAAAGGTAATATTGAAAAATTCATACTTAACTATATTATGGAACATATTATCATTCTTAAATATGCTTCTTCTGTATTATTCAATGTTTACTGTATGCTATTTGTCTGTTTTTTTGTGAAAAGTTGAATTTCATTGGAAATAGAAAACTAAAGCTTTAAATTTTTCAAATTTTTTTTCTAACGCCATTATGTAATATAATGTGATTGTTAGGGGTGTGCGAAAAATTCGGCACTCGGAGTTTCAGCTTGGATGCAAATTTTGATTTCAAATTAGCCTATCAGCTACTTAAAAACCTCCCTCGAAACGCTCGAAACTGTTCGAGTTAGCTCGAACTCGACTCGACTCGATTCGAAAAAAGCCGACTCGACTCGATAGAGTTTTCAACCTTTTTCCACACCCCTATTGATTGTGTAATTCTATGTCTTGAACCTATAAGATAAGGATCACAATCTTTAAAAATCTTTAATTGAAACTTTCAACTAATAATTTCATAGATCACCAGCACAAGAATTGGTGGAAGAAATCCACAGGTGGTCCATATTCTTGTACAGCTACTAAAATTCCTTCTGTCAATAATTCTGCTAACAAAACTTTAATCATATATGACAATGATGAAACTTTGGAAATCAAGGAAGAAATTATATATGGTATGACTATATTTTTAAACAAAACATCTTAACCAAAACTATGAAATAAAAAATTCAAAATTAAATTTTGTGAAATTTTCAGATCAAGAGACTACAAGCCAAAAGCGTAATAAAAAATACAAGTCAAAATTGTGTACCGCAAATATAAGAAAACCTGATGTTTCGGCTGTTGACAGAAAACTGCGGAGTCACAGAAAGCCGAAAACTCAGCAACCAAAACAAGAACCGGAAAAGAAATACAAATGCGAAAATTGTGCGCGAGCCTATCAACAGAAACAGAATTTGACAGTTCATCAAAAATTCGAATGCGGTGTCATGCCACAGTTCAGATGTCAATTCTGTGGCAAACAATTTAAACGAGCATTTCACGTGCGCAGCCACATAAATCACGTTCATCTTAGAAGAAACATAAAGGCATCTCAAACCAAACATAATTGTGATAAATGTTCTCGAAGTTATCACACGTTAACTGGTTTAAATGATCATAAACGTGTAGAACACGCAACGGTCAAACCACAATTTACGTGCAATATTTGTAATTATAAAAGCAACCGCAAAGTATGCTTATTAAGGCATATCACTTCACGTCATACTATTTGATTAAATATGCTTTTTGCTATAAATATATATATATATAATATATAAAATCGGATTTTTCTTGTTTAATTGAAGTATACTTTTCACTTGAAGTTAAAATTTATTTACACGTTATTTAGAATTGTATATTTTCGTCAGTATCAAACCTGAAAGAAATCATAAATGTCATGTATAAATGTCGATTTAAATCAATATTTGTTTGCAAATTAGGGTGTACTTTTTTCGCACATAAATCAATTCCTGACATTCCCTGAAGAACTTATTTTTATTTAACAGTTGGATTCAGTATCATTTATTAGGTGTTTCGTGACTAAAATTTTGCAACTTTTCTTTTCTGAAATAAAACAAAAGTTCTTTTTTTTATCTACACTACCGTCGGAAATTCGAGCACGGCTAGCGCGAGCGGTTATAAAAACCACTGATGACTTTAAAATATGATGACTCAGTCGGAAGTGGAGGTAGACATTTTTATTTAAAATTGTAAGAAAGTTTAAAAATGCGAAATCCAAAATATGCCACACAATCAAAAGGTGCGCCACATACTTCTTTTTACTATGGTCATTTTTTGAAATATAAACCTGGTTTTCTGAAATGCGAGAGGGAAGAGCTCAATCTTATTCATGAAAGAAAGAAATTAGTCAAAAAATGTTCAATTACTGACATTTTTCCTGGCAATAATTTGGGTGTCAAGACTTTAATTGAAAAGGGATATGGCGAAACTTTGAAAATCAAGGAGGAAATCATCCAAGGTATGACTAGACTTGTAACCCAAACATCTTAACCCAAGCTATGAAATAAGAACTCGAAAATTTATATTCTGAGGATTTGCGGAATTGATTTTTTATAAAAACCGTGTCTTTGCATGAGCAATCTGAATTGCGGCGATAGACTCAAATTTTGATATCAAATTTATTTATCAACAACCCCGAAAAACCCCTTAGTACCGAACTGTTGGATTTTTGACAATATTCGATTACTCGATTGTGTATGGGTTTGTATTTAAGCCTATATGATAGGGATCATAATCATTTTGTAATTCCCAAGACTTTAATGCTATACGACAATGATGAAGCTTTAGAAATGAAGCGTGAAATCATAGAAGGTATGAATAGATTTGTAATTAAGCTATTTTCACTGAACATATAAAATTAAAAATTGCATTTTGTTAACCTTTCGGAATACGATAATACATTGTGTGGCAAGCAATGTAAACGAAAATTTCAAATGAGTAACCACATAAGTCAAGTGCATCTGAAACAAAGATAAAAACATCTTAAACCGAGCATAATTATAACAAATCATACTATGTAATTAAATGTCCTATGTATTAAATATGGGGGGTTTCTTGTCAAATTCAATTATACTTTTCACTTGAAGTCAATTATGTTTATACACTATTCAGAAATTTATATTTGCGACAATATTAAACCTGAAAAAAATCATAAGCGTGACGTATAGACATGGATTTCAATCTATATTCGTTGCAAAGAGGGTGTACTTATTTAGAAAATGAATCATTTCCCGAAATTTCATAAATAATTTGGTTTTATTTAACCATGAGATTCAATATCAAAATTGTTTAACTTTTCTTTTCAGAAATCAAACAAAAATTCTCTTTTTTATGTATACTAAGATCGGAAATTATCCGCACTGCTAGCGCAAGCGGTTCTAAAAACCACTGATAACTTTGAAATACTATAATTCAGTCAGAAATGAAGCTGGACATTTTTTTTTAAATTGAAAGAAAGTTTAAAAATTCTTCGTCAATTGGCCTCCAGTATAGCTGCTTTTGACTTCTTGAAGAGGATATATCACACAAGTTTTTGTTCAATCAAGAATTTCTCGAATTTTGTACGTTGAATTCAACTCGTGCTATGACCTAGAATATTTGTAGGAAAAGTCTGAAATTTATACCAGTCAATGATCTTAATCTTATCTTAAATATGAGACCATAAAACTTTAAAAAATGTACGGGTCACTGCTTTTTCGAGACATCTTGGAAATGCTTTTCGCAAAGATATATGTGACCATCCGCGAAGAAGAAGACCTAACGCGCGGTAGCTTCATTTTACAAGGGGAGCGATTGGTCGAATTCTTTAGATATGGGAATAATATTTTTTATTATGACAGAGTAAATAAAAAACTATCGAGTAGTGGAAAAAACTAGAAATCGTTTTTTCTGCATCAGGTCCCTTTCTTTATGGACGATCACATATATACTTATATGGAGACTCTAATTTTTTTTGGTGAAAACTTGAATCTTCCTACAAATAGAACAGAAAATAATTATATTTAGAATAATTATATTTCTCTAACGCAATTAAGTAATTTAAGGCGATTCTGTATGTGTTACTAATTAACTCTGTGTCTGCCGTAGCATAAGGAATAAAACACTCGAGAATTACTAAATGTAATTTTCACGTTGTACTTTTCTAGATCAAGCGAATTCCAAGAGTGAGTCGAAGAAATCAAGAAGAAGACCAGATCGTGGGCTATATTCTTTCATTACTACTGACATATCCTCTGATAAATATTCTGATGCTATGACATTAATTGAATACGACATTGACGAAACTTTGGAAATCAAGGAAGAAATAATCAAAGGTATGACCAGATTTTCAATCCAAATATCATAAATAAAACTGAAGTGTAAAATTCAAAATCTTATTTGGTTAAATTTTTAGATGAAAAGACAGCTGGAGGCCAGAAATGTAATAAAACATTTAAGACCAAATTGTGTAAGGTAGATATGAAATACGCTGATGTTTTGAAATACAAATGTGAAAAGTGTGCGCGAAGCTACAGACAGAAAAAGCATTTGAATAGCCATCAAAAATTCGGATGTGGCGTTATGCCACAGTTCAGTTGTCCAATCTGCGGCAGACTATTTAAATGGAAAAGTCACATGAATCACCATATAAGTCTCGTGCATCAGAAAGCAAACTCGAAGGTATCACAAGCGATGTATAATTGTGATAAATGTCTTCGAAGTTATCGTTCACCAAATTCTTTAAATCTACATAAACGTGTAGAACATGCAGCAGTCAAACCACAATTTTTTTGCAATTGTTGCGAATATAAAACGAATCGGAAAACAAACTTGTCAAAACACATTATTTCACGCCATATACAGACCTCGAAATAAAGGCATAAATGTGACAAACGTTCGCCAATTTATCATTCGTTGAGTAGTTTAAATCATCGTAAACGTCTAGAACATTCAGCAGTCAAGCCGTAATTTATTTGTGACAAATGCAAATACCACTTGTAAAAACATATTACTTCTAAACATGCCAGTAAGTAATAATTATCTTGGCGAAATTTTAATTCTCTTTAGGAAATTTTGCATACTAGTAGAGAAAACTCTTTTTTGTATTGCATTAAATACTTTTATAAATGTATAATATTATATATTTTTAATTATTTTTTGTTAAAATCACTACATAATACTCGATTTTACTTTTTAATGGTTCCAAAATAGAAAATATTCTCTCCATCGATAATGACATGAACTAATTTTCACAAAGGTATAATTTGTTATTTATAATTATGTCAATTATGTTACGCAAATACTGCAATAAACGATTTAAACAGAAAGTAGGCAAGAAAAGCAATATAGAGCAGGTGCATAAAAAACAGATGCAAAGAAGTCGGTATTAACCATAAGGCGAATTCCAATCTTGAAAAACGATTTGAAGTTGATCTACGTTATTGCAGTGTCTACGAATATTATAGATTAATGAATGTATTCTATTCTGAGTTAATAAAACAATAAATATTTTAGGAGTTGGATACTTTCTTGTATCTTAATATTAATTTAATACTTACTGCATGATGCTTTTGTGAATATACGTTGATATATTAGTATAATATTCTCTTAATCTTAATAATTAAATGTTTTATAATGAAAGTTCTGACAGAAGGAAATATAGTTTGCTATGGCTTAATATTGTTAATAATTCTGTCGAGGCTTAGTGCAGGATAAGAATTAAAATTTTCTGAAATTACCACTACTAATTGTAATTTCAATCTTATAATTTTCTAGATAAACAGAATTCCAAGAATGAGTCGAGTGAATCAATAGGAAGACTAGTTGGTGGACCATATTCTTGTGCAAGTAATTTCATTTCTTCTTGCAAGAATTCGAGTGCCAAACCTTTATTTGAATACGAAATTGACGAAACTTTGGAAATCAAAGAAGAATTCGTCCTAGGTATGTCCTTTGCAATTAAAGTTCTTTTAATAAAACTATGAAATAAAAAATTGTAATTTACACTTTTTAACTTTCTCAGAAGCAGAGACAGCTGCAGACCAGAAAAGTGATAAAAAATATGAGTCAAAATTGTATACTCTTGATATAAGAGATGCTGTTGTTTTGGCTGTTGAGAACAAACTGCATACCCATAAAAAGCCGGAAATTCACGGTTCAGATTCCGAAAAGAAGTACAAATGCGAAAAGTGTGCGCGAAGCTATATTCGGAAAAACAGTTTGTACAGTCATCAAAAATATTACTGTGGCGTCATGCCACAGATCAAATGTAATTTGTGCGACAAACGATTTAAGATAAAAACTAACTTGAATAGACACATAATTCAGGTTCATCAGAAAATAAACTCAAAGATGTCGGTATCGAGGCATAAATGCGACAAATGTTGGCGAAGTTACACTTGGTTAAATGCTTTAAATCGACATAAACATTCAGAACACGCAGCAGTCAAACCACAATTTACTTGTGATATTTGTGGCCGCAAAATGAAAGCAAAGTGTCATTTGTACAGACATATTACAGCACTACATCTTAAGTAATAATTATTACACTTTTTCTATTACTTATATACCATAAATTACTCTTTGTGAAAATCACTATATAATACTCAATTTTACCTTTAAAAGTTTCCGAAAAAGTAAATATATTCAGGTGTATGAGCAAAGAAACGCAAAGAACCCTTATGAAAAAGAAGTATTGGTAAGTATTGGATTCAGTACTTTTTTGCGAAAAAGTATTGGATTTCCAATACTTCTTTTTCAGAAGGGAAGTCTATATATTGAACTATAAATGCGACAAATTATAAGGTATAACATTCTTTGCATCTTGTTTCTGATTTATTAACCAGTATTGATCCAAAATCATCCATTAAAGAAAGTAAATAGTCACATTTGTTTTTATTTAATTAATTGTAAATATTGCATTTATTTTCAAATTGATTCGAAATTAACTGCATGCTCCTTTTGTGGCCCTTATCTTCTTTGATTTTAAAAATAGCAGGGCTCTTCTATATACGATAATTTAATACGAGGGAAATTTCGTTAACAATTATCGTAAACGGCGTACGGTTCTACTGTTTGTGATATGCTTAAGTTGTTAACATTATTTTTATTCATACATTAGAGAAAGTTTTTTTTAGACATCAAATTCCAATCTCAAAAACCGATTTGAATTTCATCTACGTTATTGCTACTCTCCATTGATGAGAAGATGAAATAATTTTCATAAATATTAAATCTGTTTTTATAATAATGTAAATTATATTATGCAAATCAGAAAACGAAATAAAAGAAGTCGGTATTAACCAGAAGGCGAATTTCAATATCAAAAACTGATTTAAAGTTCATCTACGTTATTGCAGTTTCGACTAATAGTATATATTAGTGAATGTAGTCTATACTGAGCTAATAAGACAATACATTTTTTAGGAGTTAGATACTTTCTTGTACCTTAGTATTAATTTAATACTGACTGCATGATGCATCTTGAGTGTCCATCTTCTTAATCATAGACATTGTGCAGGGGTACGCCTGGAAGTAATATTACAGAAATTTGATCGTGTGAAATATTTAAATAATAAAAAATTGCAGCATGAAAATTAAAAATTTAGTATCTGAATTATAAGCTGATATATTTATCGCATTCTTTTAATTAATTCAATATTTTGTAATGAATGTTCTTTCCGAATGAAATATAGTCTGCTATGCGTTATTATTGTTAATACCTATGTCAACGTTTAGTGCAGGATAAGTATCAAAATCCTCTGAAATTACCATCACTAATTGTGATTTCAATCTTATAATTTTCTAGATCAACAGAATTCCAGGAATGAGTCGAATAAATCAATAGGAAAACTAGATGGTGGCCCGTATTTTTGTGCATCTACTTGCATTTCTTCTTGCAATAATTCTGGTACCAAGACTTTAATTGAATACGAAATTGATGAAACTTTGGAAACCAAAGAAGAATTAGTCCTAGGTATGACTTTTGCAATTAAGGTTCCTTCAATAAAATTATGAAATAACAAATTGCAACTTACATTTTTTAAAATTTTCAGATCATGAGACAGCTACATACCAGAAAAGTGATAAAAAATATGAGCCAAAATTGTCTACTGTTGATGTAAGAGTTGCTCCTATTTTGGCTGTTGAGAAAAAACTGCGTACCCCTAAAAAGCAGAAAATGCAGGCTTCAGCTTCGGAAAGGAAGTACAAATGCGAAAAGTGTGCCCGAAGCTATGTTCATAAAAAGGGTTTGTACAATCATAAAAAATATTACTGTGGCGTCATTCCACAATTCAGTTGTGAATTCTGCGACAAACGATTTAAAGAAAAACGTACCATGAATGCACATATAGATAAGGTGCATCGAATGATAAGCTCAAAGACGTCGGTACTGATGCATAAATGCGACAAATGTTGGCGAAGTTACACTCGGGTAACTTCTTTACATCAACATAAACGTATAGAACATGCGGCAGTCAAACCACAATTTACGTGCGATATTTGTGGCTGCAAAATGAAAGCAAAGGGTCTTTTGTCCAGACATATTACTACACTACATCTTAAGTAATAATTATTACTATTTTTTGTATTACTTATATATACCTTAAATTAGCATTTGTGAAAATCACTATAATATTCAATTTTACCTTTAAACGCTTCCGAAAAAGTAAATATATTCAGGTGTATCAGAAAAGAAACACCAAGAAGTCTATATTACACTATAAGTGCGACAAATTATAAGGTTAACATTCTTTGCGTCTTCTTTCTTATTTATGATACAGTGTTTATACACAATTATTCTATTAAGGAAAGTAAATAGTAATATAGTATTTAATAATGTATAATAATATTTAATAATATAGTATATTTATTTTATTTATTGTAAATATTGTATTTATTTTCATATTGATTCAAAATTAACTGCATGCTTCCTTTGTGGTCCTTCCCTTCTTTGATTTTCAAAATAGCAGGGCTCTACCATATACGATAATTTAATACGATGGAAATTTTATTAACAATTATCGTAAACGGCGTACGATTCTTCTGCTTGTGATATGCTTAAGTTGTCAACATTATTTTTATTCATACATTTGAGAAAGTTTTCTTAGACATCAAAATCCAATTTCAAACCCCGATTTGAATTTCATCTACGATATTGCAGTTACTACTACATAATATTTTAAATTAACGAATGTATTCTGTTCTAAGTTAATAAAATAGTACGCTTTTTTTAAGTGAGATACTTTCTTTTACCTGAATATTAATTTAATATTTACTGCATGCTGCTTTTTTGAGTGTCCATCTTCTTAATCATAGAAATAGTGCAGGGTTACGTTTGGAAATAACATTACAGATATTTTATCCTGTGAAATATTTAAATAATATAAAATTATGGCATGCAAACTGCAAATTTAATTTTCCCATGGCAAGAAGCTTCTTGAGAAAAAACTACGAAACAACGAGACGTTTCTGAATTGTAAGCTGATACATTTATGACATTCTTTTAATCAATTCCAACTTTTATAATGAAAGTTCTGTCCTAAGGAAATATAGTCTTCTATGGGTTATTATTGTTAATAATTCTGTCAAGGTTTAGTGCAGGATAAGGATTAAAATCCTCTTAAATTGCTATTACTAATTGTAATTCCAATCTTATAATTTTCTAGATCAACAGAATTTAAGGAATGACTCGAATAAATCAATAGGAAGACTAGATGGTGGACAATATTCTTGCGCAACCACTTGCATTTCTTCTTGTAAAAATTCTTGTGCCAATACTTTAATTAAATACGAAATTGATGAAACTTTGGAAATCAAAGAAGAATTAGTCCTAGGTATGACTTTTGCAATTAAAGTTTCTTCAATAAAATTATGAAATAACAAATTGTAACTTAAATTTTTTAAAATTTTCAGTTCAAAAGACAGCCACAGACCAAAAATGTGATACAAAATATGATTCAAAATTTCCTACTGTCGATGTAAGAGCTGCTGCTATTTTAGCTGTTGAGAACAAACTGCGTACCTTTAAGAAACAGGAAATTCACGCTTCACATTCGGGAAGGAAGTACAAATGCGAAAAGTGTGCCCGAAGCTATGTTCGGCAAAATGGTTTGAACAAACATAAAAAATACTACTGTGGCGTCATGCCACAGTTCAAATGTAAATTCTGCGACAAACGATTTAAAGAAAAACGTAACATGTATAGACATACAGATCGGGTGCATCGGAAGACAAAATTAACGACTTCGGTACTGATGCATAAATGCGACAAATGTCGGCGAAGTTACGCTCGGTTAGAGTCTTTATATCAACATAAACGGATGGAACACGTGGCAGTAAAACCACAATTTACTTGCGACATTTGTGGCTGCAAAATGAATGAGAAGTGTAATTTGTCCAAACATATGACAAGAAAACATCTCAAGTAATAATTATTACTCTTTTTCGTATTACTAAAATACCTTAAATTACTCTTTGTGAAAATCACAAAGATAATACTCAATTTTTCCAGTTGAAGTTTCCGAAAAAGCAAATATTTATTTATAATTATGTGAATTATGTCATGTAAATTCTTCGATGAACGATTTAAACAGAAAATTGGCATGTATGGAAATACAGGGTTCTCCCATGATTTTTCTCGTACATGCTTAATTTTCAGTCTTTCGAAGTCCTTTCCGTCACAGTTAGTACACTTATTGATATGACGAAACTACTCATCAAACCATTCCTCCCACATTTGTTTCGGTATCAATTCACAATCTGCCTGAAAGGCGGCTATCAACTCATCGGACGAAAAACGCCGACCTTTCATCCTCAGTTTGACGTAGGGGAACAAACCAAAGTTGCATGGTGCTACGTCTGGATTATATGCAGGGTGTTCCAATAGTTGAACTCCCATTTCCTCCAATAACTCATGCGTCGCGGACGCCCGATGTGCAGGGGCGTTGTCATGGTGGAGGAACCAAGAATCCAAAGGCGCACGAGAAATCAAGTTTTCGAAGAGTTGAGGCAAGCAGGTTTTAGTGTACCACATTGAAGTGACGGTTTTGGATTTATCGAACAAAACAGTTTCCATAATTCCACCTTTAGTGAAGAATACAGCGACCGTTCGTTTAGCGATAGGTTTGGATTTGCGAACTTGCACAGGCACCGCCTCGTCTTCAAGTACCTAAACTTTGCTTTGAGATTTGGTAGGCACATCTTAGTAGTACAACCATGTTTCATCACCCGTCAGAATGAAATTCACCTCCGCAGCAAATCCAGATTTAAACTTTTTCCGAATTGTTTTACACCCCTTAACACGAATCTCTCGTTGCTCGTCAGAAATAGCATGGGGTACCCGCAATGTGCAGAAGTTCCTCTAATTGTCTATACGTGATTCTTATATTCAATTTTATTCCCTCTCAAACAACATTAACTGATCCTGGAGTAGCAACGTCCGATGGGCGGCCTGTGTGTGGTTGATCTTCGAGAACGAAACTTGCTCGCCGGAACTGTAAATGCCAGCGTTCTAAAGTTCTGACCGAAGGACAATCCTCACCAAACACTTACGACATATCTTTGAAACACTCTTCTTTACTTAAATGACGTGCAAAGTTGTAATAAATTATCGCACGAAATTCACGTTTTGTGAGAGTCGCCATAGCGCTTCGTTTCAACTGCGATATTTCACAATAGACTGACAGGGTTTGTAATAGAAGTTAGGGTGTATATCTAACTTCATTCGCCCTATTTACGGGTGTAATAGAATTTTGTCTTCCCTTTCTAGCAGGACCGTACGACAAAAATCATGAGATAACCCATGTACATGTAGATCAGGTGTATCAGAAAAGAAACTCAAAGAAGTCGATAATATACTATAAATATGACAAATTATAAGATGTAATATTCTTTACATCTTCTTTCTGGTTTATTATCCAATGTTAATACACAATCATCTATGAAAAAAAGTAAATAGTAATAATTGTATTTATTGAAGTAATGCGATGGAAATTTTGTAAACAATTATGGTAAACGGCTCACGGATCTTCTACTTGTTATTCGTTTAAGTTGTCCATACTACTTTTATTCATACATTAGAGAAGGTGTTTTCTATACATCGAATTCCAATCTCAAAAAGCGATTTGAATTTCATCTACGTTATTGCAGATTCTACTACATAATAGTATACATTGACGAATTTATACTGTTCTAAGTTAATAAAATAATACGCTTTTTTTTGCAAGTGAGATAGTTTCTTTTACCTGAATATTAATTTAATATATTCTGCATGCTGCTTTTTTGACTATCCATCTTCTTAATCATAGAAATGGTGCAGGGTTACGTCTGGAAATAACATTACAGAAATTTTATCATGTGGAATATTTAAATAATATAAAATTATGGCATGCAAACTACAAATTTAATTTTCCCGTGGCATGAAGCTTCTTGAGAAAAAACTACGAAACAACGAAACGTCTCTGAATCATAAGCTGATACATTTATGACATTCTTTTAATCAATTACAACTTTTATAATGAAAGTTCTGTCTTGAGGAAATATAGTCTTCTATGGGTTATTATTTTTAATAATTCTGTCAAGGTTTAGTTCAGGATAAGGATTAAAATCCTCTAAAATTGCTATTACTAATTGTAATTTCAATCTTATAATTTTCTAGATCAACAGAATTTAAGGAATGTCTCGAATAAATCAATAGGAAGACTAGATGGTGCACAATATTCTTGCGCAAATACTTGCATTTCTTCTTGTAAAAATTCTTGTACCAAGACTTTCATTGAATACGAAATTGATGAAACTTTGGAAATCAAAGAAGAACCAGTCCCAGGTATGACTTTTGCAATTAAAGATCCTTCAATAAAGTTATAAAATAACAAATTGTAACTTACATTTTTTCATATTCTCAGATCAAGAGACAGCGACAGGCCGAAAAAGTGATAAAAAATATGAGTCACAACTGCCTACTGTTGATGTAAGAGTTGCTGCTATTTTTGCTGTTGAGAAAAAACTGCGTTCCTATAAAAAGCAGGAAATTCACGCTTCAGATTCGGAAAGGAAGTACAAATGCGAAAAATGTGCCCGAAGCTATATACGGAAATCCAGTTTTTACAATCATCAAAAATATCACTGTGGCGTCATACCACAGTTCAAATGTATATTCTGCGACAAACGATTCAAAAAACGACATGACGCGAATAGACATATAGATATGGTGCATCGAAAGACAAGATCAAAGACGGCGGTACTGACTCGTAAATGCGACAAATGCGAGCGAAGTTACACGGGGTTAAGTTCTTTACGCCAACATAAACGTTTAGAACATGCGGCAGTCAAACCACAATTCACTTGCGATATTTGTGGTCGCAAAATGAAAGCAAAGGGTGCTTTGTCCACACATATTACTTCACGACATCTTAAGTAATAATTATTACTATTTTTTGTATTACTTATATATACTTCAAATTACCCTTTGTAAACTTCACTACATTATACTCAATTGTACCTTTAAAAGTTTCTGGAAAAGTAAATTTATTCAGATGTATCAGAAAAGAAACGTAAAGAAGTCGATAATAAACTATAAATGCAACAAATTATAAGATGTAAACTTCTTTGCACCTTCTTTCTGATTTGTAAGCGACTGTTTTTACAGAATCATCTATTACGGAAAGTAAATACTAATAATTGTATTTATTTAATTAATAGTAAATATTATATTTTTTTCAAATTGAGTCGAAATTAACTGCATGCTCCTTTTGTGGTCCTTTCCTTCTTTGATTTTAAAAATGGCAGGACACTACTATATATACGATAATTTAATACGATGGGAATTCTGCAACAGTATAAATTAATGAATTTATTTTCTTCTAACTGAATAAAATAATACGTTTTTTTCTGTAAGTGAGATATTTTATTTTACCGCAATATTAATTTAATGTTTACTGCACGATGCTTTCTCGTTTGTCCATCTTTAGCATAAAAGTGGTGCAGGGATACATCTTGAAATTAATATTACAGAAAAGTAATCCTGTGCAATAACTTAGTAATCTAAAATTGTAACTTTCAGCTTACAAATTTTATTTCTCCATGGCAAGAAACTTCTTCGAAGAAGAGTACCAACAAGGAGAAGTTTTTAAACTTTAAACTGAATATAATCTGATACGGCTTATTATTTTTAATCATTTTGTCAGGGTTAAGTGTAGGAGATGAATTAAAATCATCAAAATTTACTATTACTAATTATAACTTTTACCTGTAATTTTCTAGATCAAGAGAATTCCGAGAGTGATTTGAAGAATTCATCAAGAAAACTAGATGCTGGCCCATATTCCTTTGCGACTACTAGCATTTCATCTTGCAGTAATTCGAGAGCCAAGGTTTTATTTGAATACGAAGTTGATGAAACTATGGAAATCAAGGAAGAAATTATTCATGGTATGACTTAATTTATAATCAAATCAGAAATATAAATATGAAATAATGTACTGTAGCTTATATTTTGTTTAATCCCCAGATCAAGAGGCAGTTATAGACCAGAAAACAAATAACTATGAGTCAAAATTCTGTTCTATCAATATGACAGAAGCTGATATTGTTGATGGTAATAGCAAACTACCAGCCAAAAAGAAGCAGAAAATTCAAGAATCGAAGTCGGAAAAGAAGTACAAATGCGAAAAGTGTGCCCGATGCTATAGTCGGCAAAATAGTTTTTACAGTCATCAAAAATATCACTGTGGCGTCATGCCACAGTTCAAATGTATATTCTGCGACAAACGATTTAAAAAAAAACATGGCGTGAATAGGCATATAAATCTGGTGCATCGGAAGGCAAACTTAAAGACGTCGGTACTGATGCATAAATGCGACAAATGTCGGCGAAGTTACGCTCGATCAGATTCTTTGAATCAACATAAACGTTTAGAACATGCAGCAGTCATCCCACAATTTACTTGCGATATTTGTGGCCGCACAACGAAAGCAAAGGGTCTTATGTCAAGACATATTATTTCACACCATCTCAAGTGATAATTATTACTCTTTTTGTTATTACTTATATACCTTAAACCACCCTTTGTGAAACCCACTATATAATACTCAATTTCACCTTCGAAAGTTTCCGAAAAAGTAAATATATTCAGGTGTATCAGAAAAGAAACTCAAAGAAGTCGATATTAAACTATAAATGCGACAAATTATAAGATGTAACATTCTTTGCATTTTCTTTCTGATTTATTAATCAGTGTTGATCGACAATCATCTATTGAAGAAAGTAAATAGTAATGATTGTATTTATTTAATTAATTGTAAATGCATGCTCCTTTTGTGCTCCTTACCTTCTTTGAAATTTTTTAAACAATTATCGAAAACGGCTTACGGATCACCTACTTGTTATATGTTTAAGTTTTCCATATCATTTTTATTCATACAATAAAGAAGGTTGTTTCACACATCGAATTCCAATCTCAAAACCCGATTTAGATTTCATCTGCGTTATTGCACTTTCTAATACGTCATAGCATAAAAGTGGCGCAGGGGTACATATATGTAAATATAATTACAGAAGTTTAATCCTGTGAAATAAATTAAAAATTAAAAATTGTAACTTCTTTCATAATCACCATTCTTTCTAAATAAAAAATAATCTGATACGGGTTATTAATTTTGCATACTAATAGACAAAACTTTTTTTTGCATCTCGTCAAATGCTTTTATAAATGTATATCTTAAATTACTGTTTGTCAAGATCACTACCTAATGCTCAATTTTACTTTTTAGAGGCTCCAAACAAGTAAATATACTCTCCATCGATATGGGCATTAATTAATTTTCATAAATATAACATTTTTTATTTATAATTATGGAAATTATTTTATGCAAATCAGAAAACAAGCGCAAAGAAAACGCTATTGACTATATTCTATTCTGAGCTCATGAAACCATACATTTTTCAGGAGTTAGATACTTCCTTATATCTTAATATTGATTTAATACTTACTGCATGACGCTTTTTTGAGTCTCCATCTTTTTAATCGGAGGATTAAAATCCTCTAAAATTACTATTACTAATTATAACTTTCGCATTACAATTTTCTAGATCAACAGGATTCCAATAGTGAGTCGAATAAATCAACAGGAATACTAGATGGTGGGTTATCTTGTACAACTAGTCGAATTTCTTCTTGTAATAATTCTCGTGCCAAGACTCCAATTGAATACGAAATTGATGAAACTTTGGAAATTAAAGAAGAATTCATCCTAGGTATGACTCTTGCAATTAAAATTCCTTCAATAAAACTATGAAATAACAAAATGTAATTTACATTTTCTCAAATTTTCAGATCAAGAGACAGCTATAGATCAGAAAAGTGATAAAAAATATGAGTCAAAATTGTCTGCTGTCGATATAAGAGATGCTGCTGCTTCGGCTGTTGAAAACAAAGTGCGTACCCACAAAAAGCAGGAAATTCACGCTTCAGATTTGGAAAGCAAGTACAAATGCGAAAAGTGTGCCCGAAGCTATATACGGAAATCCAGTTTTTACAGTCATCAAAAATATCACTGTGGCGTCATGCCACAGTTCAAATGTATATTCTGCGAGAAACGATATAAAAAAAAGCATGACATGAATCGACATATAAATCTGGTGCATCGGAAGGCAAACTTGAAGACGTCGGTACTGATGCATAAATGCGATAAATGTCGCCGAAGTTACACTCGATTAGATTCTTTAAATCAACATAAACGTTTAGAACATGCGGCAGTCAAACCACAATTTACTTGCGATTTTTGTAGCCGCACAATGAAAGCAAAGGGTGATTTGTCCAGACATATTACTTCACGACATCTTAAGTAATAATTGTTACTATTTTTTGTATTACTTCTATATACCTTAAATTACCCTTTGTGAAAATCACTATATAATACTCACTTTCACCCTGAAAAGTTTCTGAAAAAGTAAATATATTCAGGTGTATCCGAAACGAAACTCAAAGAAGTCGATGTTAAACTATAAATGCGACAAATTATAAGATGTAACATTCTTTG
>JAABKJ010004665.1:0-24048 GCA_011634705.1 Andricus grossulariae
AGCCCGGCCATATCACGGCCTTGCTTCATGGCCGGACGCTGGCCAGCGCAGCGTGACGATGCTGGCCGGATTCCGACGAGAAACCCCGGCCACAGCCCGACTTGAAGTGGGGCTCCCTGGCCAGCTCCCAGCTTAAAGCCGCCTCTCCAGCCGGTTACTGGCCAGCCCCCGACTTAAATTTCCACCCGGGTAGGATTTCATGCAATATGGATTATGATTCTACCCATGATTACCTATCATTTTACCGGAATCCTTTTGGTTGGTATTGTAATAAATTTCATCTATTTTTTTTATGTTAAATTGTTTTGAACAGCGAAATTAAATTTAGTTTATTAAAAATCCAAATTTCGAATCTATAATTATAAATTATTGATTCTACTGTTTTTAACCTCCCGTTTGGTTTCTTGAAAAAAAAACGAGAAAATGCTGCTGATAACTGATAACGCTTGGCCCGGACCCGGCCCCGGCCTAGTTCGTTCAGATCCAGGATGTGGCAGATTTTCTTTAATTTTTTTCTTCTTCAAAAAATCGAAAATTAGGAAAAAAAACTCAAGACCTGTAATATCGAATGGTTGTATTTTCAGTGACAAATTGAAATAAAAACTAGAAATAAAATTCATCCATTTAAATTTCTTCTTTCAGAATTAAATGATTTCAGCGTTGGTTCTCGCTGTTATTCACTACACAACAGGAAATGTCTGTCGAGAAATAACTCATTTTACCGGACCTGTTCGGGAGGCAAAATTAGCGAATGGTCAAAGTAAACTCACGTGACAAATAAATGTATTCATGATTTGTACGAAGAAGAAATTCTTCAACTTCGAGCTCCTTTTAACAAATAAATTTTCTTCAAAAAAGTTTCCTGGTCATGTCCCTAAATCTAAATTAATGTAATTTCACTAATTAGAAGCGAAATTTCCCTAATTACTAGGTAAATTCTATTATTTTAATGAAAGGAGAATAACTCATTAAATATTAGTAAAAAATTATGAATTTTATTTTTGTCGAAATATTGACTAATTCGATAGTGGAAAACGACTAATTGTCCAGTGAAAATGTAATAATCTATTTAGGATTGTATGTAAATGACGTTCCGCAAAGAAAGGGCCCACTTTGTCGGTGTGGAGTTACGCATAGGGACACTCCACGAGAAAGTTTTGTTTAAACAAAAGCATCGTCCTCTTACGTATTTTGTTTGAAACCACGTGAATATATTTTTTATACAAACCGAATTATTTGGTTGTAAGATTAGATGAAGTTTGTCGCAAAAGGATCATTTAAGTTAAATTTAGGAGCAAATTCCATTTGTATCAAGAGACATCCTTTTAACACAAGAGGACATTTCTCTGAGTCTAGGTTGGTAAACTAGTCACTGGGGCACTTTTGAAGTTCGAACTTCGGAACCCGACTTTTCGAGAAAACCGCATTTAAAGTTGGGGATTCCTATAATCACACGTATTAAATTTGTTATTCAAACATAAAATCTACCCACTTCTGGTCACTCTCAAAACATAACTATATTTGCACGAAATAGAGCAGAGATTAAAGTATGATTTTCCATCGAAACCACAAAATCGATACTTTTTATCTTTGTTCACAAATACGTAAATATCTTCCAAACTACGATCAGAATGTCACATATTAATTAATGAAAACAAGGTTATAAAAATGAAAACGGGGAAATGTGACAAACTGAGATAAGAGAATGCGATTGTCTAATATATGTTCTACTTTATTAAAGCAATGAAAAGGAAATATTGTGAAACACGTAAATAGGCAGGTCACGCCGTCTCCAAGAACACAACGCATTTACAAGTGATGGCTTCAAACTGGAAAAAACAGAATTATGTATTTGCACACTTGAATCTTTACTTTATGTACTTAACCTTATTACTTTATATGCGAAGAGCTTTTTCGATTGAGAATTCATCCATTGCTTCTGTGCTCACTTTGTTCATGAACTCGGTATAGTAAAACTTCTATTATAATAGACCCCTATTTTAAAAAATTAATTATTTTAAAACCTACAGACAATAGATAATCATTAATAAATAAATATATGTGGGAGCTCGCATAAAAAAGGCCCTTATTTGAGTGGCTGATTTGGTACTATACCCATGTCCCAAAAGCATCTGAAAGTAGGTATATTTCATTTTAGAAGGAAAAGCGTTACACATACGCTTGTGGAACTCTTCAATTTGAGATGCGTTTTCACGAAAAGCGGGTTTTCGACGTTCCAACTTAAAAAATGCCCCGGCGACTTGTTTTTCAATACAAATTGGACTTAAAATACCGGGAATTTATCCGCATATATGACACTTTACGCAACTCCATACCTACCGTAAGGACCCTTTTTTGCGGACGCCTACATATATTCTTTTTTTTTAATCCTTAATTAAAATTTCTCATTTTATATCTCTTTATTTTTCTACAATCACACTTATCGTTTCGAATCTGCGTCTATTTTCTGCTCATCTACGTCAATATTTTGCATTTGAAATCAGCAATCATAAAGTCTTAAAGTGTTTATAACTTAAAATTAACTGTCCTTTTTCCGTATATCTAGTACGTAAAACAGTTTTTCTACATTGAAATGTATTTTTAAATATAAAATTCAGCTTTTAAACCTGAAAATTTTCAATTCGAGCCCTTAAGGTAATCCAGAACCATCTTTGTCTTCTTCCAAATTATATTTTTGAGGGTATCAAATGGAATAAAAAGGAGTTTAACTTGTATCATTTTTGAATAAAAGCATTTAAAATTTAATAATTTGAAAATTAAAGTGTTTGAAACTGCAAAATTTTCAATCAGAAGCTCTCAAAATTGACAATTTTCAGACTAAAAAATTTAAAGTCTTTTTCGTGATTCTTAATGATTACCTATTTATAATGCATAGATTTTACATGGAATATGACCGATAATAATATGCGCTTACAATTAGTTAAGAATATGTGCTGTTTTTAAACGTATTTTTTTATTTCTTAAATATTTATACTGTCGGCGTAGTATTACTCCGATCGTGGAGCCAGCCTTTAGCCAGTTTTAGGAGCATTGCCGATTATCTGGTCTGGCGAGAAGTACTGAGCCAGTACTGCGCCACTGGTAAACTCCGATGGACTAAAGAAATTTCTACCTGGGATACAAATTATCCCAATGATATTTTTCATTTCGACACTTTGACCAGTTATAGATAATTAATAATCAAGTAGATTGGCTATGTTGGACATCGTTTTATTTTTTTAAATAGAACACTTTATAACCTAATTGTCGAGCCGAAAACGCGAGTGTTGCAATGAGAATGTAATCGTCAAAGCCGCAGGTGCTTTGTGAACTGTCTTTAATAACAAATTGAAAAACAATTTCAGTTCAAATTCACGATTGTAATCTATCAGGGGTTTAAAAATCAAAGTTTTCAATTTAAGTTACAATATTCATGATATTTTAAAAAATGAAATCGAAATGCACGCAGTAAACACACGATAACGAGCGCGAAGCGCTGCGCATAATGATAATGTACCCGCGTAGCGAACATATTTTGTTTGAATCGAATAAAAAGAAATATATGAAAATAGGCCACATCACAACCAAAAACATAACGTAATTACAAGCTAATGCTTCTAAATGAAAAAAAAATTATTTACGTACTTACTCTCTTTAAACTTCAAGTGAAAATTCGCGTTAAGAATAATCCCTTTGAAATGTGTGTGTTGGACTCAATAGCCGTTATGCAATAACAAAGTTAAAACTGTAAAATAATATTCATTTCAATATTCATTTCAGCGTTTTCCAGGTTCTTAATTTATACAAAAAATAACATAAATATAGAATCGAAAAAAATATTTTTTAGACGTTCTTGTTTATTTAATGTTGAGTTTGTTTGTTTTTAAGATTATATAAGTATAATTTTCTTAGATTTCTTTAGAAAATTCATAACAATTTTTGAAAATTTGGGACATGACAAAAATGTATCTAGAAAATTTCTAATAAAGTTTTTTTTATTTTACATGATTTTTACAAATTTTAGGATAGATTCGGTTCAGCTTAAGACTAGATATTTAGAACTTGTAAAAGTGTCAACTAACTCGAATCCTTCCTAAAATTGCCTTAAAATCTTCCAGATTATTTTTGGGCAATTTTGGAAACCTTTTCAATTTTTAAATTATTATTGAAATTTATCGAAACTTCTAAATATCTTTTAAAATCATATACATTTTTTCTAACATTTTTTAGAATCTTTCAAAACAACGTAAATTGCATTAAAATCTTCCAGATTTCTTTTTACATTGAGATTTCAGTTTTTCGAAATAACATTTTTTAAAATTATTTCAGACATTTTTTCGAAACTTTTAAATATTTTTTAAATGATTTGAATATTTTCTAAAATTTGTGAAAAATCTTTCAAAACTAAATAATTGCCACAAAATCTTCCAGATTCTTGTTTGACATTAAAAAAAATCTTTTGAAATCTTTGGAAACATTTTTAAATATTCTCATAAAATTAACTTTAAAAAATCATAAAAAATTTTCCTATGAATTTTAACAAAATTTAATTCGCTTGAAATCTTTCAAAATTATTAAAAAGCTTCTTAATTTTTTGTTCGAAATCTTCAAAAATCTACACTTTGTTTTCAATTTTTTGAAATCTTTTCAAATTTTGAATTATTTTCGAATTTTTTAAAACTTCTAAATGTCTCTCAAACTTACTTGAGTTCTTTGTAAAAGTTTGTAATATTGAAAAATTGAAAAGTTTCTCCTTGAAATCTTCTACATTCTTCTTCGAAATTTTAGGAAGTCACTTGAAATGTTTTGAAATCTTTTTCAATATTCTCTTAAAATTCATTTTTGAAAATCAAAAATCATTTCAAATTTTCCCAGGAATCTTAAAAACAAAAGAATTCTCTTGAATCATTTCAAAATGCTTGAAAAGTTTCTTTTACGAAATCTTCCAAAATAATTTTTTTTTTTAATGTTCTAAATCTTCTCAAGTCCTAAATTATTTTCTAATCTTTTCAAAACTTCAACAACTTCCAAATAACTTTTGATGAAATTCAAAGTTTTTCTAAAATTGTTTGTAAATCCTGAAAAATAAAAAAATAGGTACACGTACTGACCATTTTTTTCTTGTCGGTACTGACAGTATATATACGCTTCGTAAATTAAGATATTCTAAGTTTTTTTCCATAATTTCATTTTTTAGATTGCAAGGGTGAAAAAGTTGACAAATTATAGTGTGGCAGCAGAATGTTAACAACACAATTATTTACTAATGTCATAAACACATTTACAATTAAATTTTGTTTCTTGTCAATAATGTTGCTTGGAAAATCTTATACTATTTAGGTTTCAATTTAAAAAATGTTTATATGAATAAGACAGATGTGTTCCAGGCAAAATGATCTTCTTTAAACATAGTAAAAACGTTGATGCCGTATAATGCTATCTTGGCCCACTTACAAGAAAGTAGAAAACATATTTTTAGCAAATCAGTTCCCAGAAAAAAATTAACTATTTTTGTCTACTAAACGAGTAAAATGATACATTTTTTTGTATCGAAAACAGAAATGATTAAATAAGTTAAAATTTAGGAAATAAAATTCAGTATGAATCAAAATTTTAATTCT
Organism: Andricus grossulariae; assembly: GCA_011634705.1. Taxonomy (NCBI): domain Eukaryota; kingdom Metazoa; phylum Arthropoda; class Insecta; order Hymenoptera; family Cynipidae; genus Andricus; species Andricus grossulariae. The sequence continues at coordinate 5,622 of JAABKJ010004665.1, forward strand.
TTTTAAATGTCCACCATTAAAATTTAAATATAAAATTTATCGAAATCGAAAAAAATCTAATAAACAAATTTAGACAACACACTCTTAAATGTCTCCATTCAAATTAAAAAATCCAAAATAAAAAGATGGAGGAAAAACAAAGCAGCCTGCAAAACCCCTTCCTTCTTTATTTCTTGTCATTTTAATTTTAATTTTTTTAATCACAATAAAAAAAAACTATAAAAATCTACAATTCCACCATAAATTTTGTGAATAAAAATTGCCAAATAAGCCCTTTTATTTTATGATAAAATTTATTTATGAATTTTCCTAAATATTATTGATAAAAGAGAACATTTTAATCTTGAATGATTTCTTAATACTAAGAAATAATTCTGTTTTTAGCATTTTGCTAACACGCTATAATTTGTAAACTTTTAACAGTCGGTACTTGTAAAAAAATGGTCGGTACCGGTAGCAAAAAATTACCAGTACCAACAATACGATATTTGTGAAAATTTGGAAGATTTTTAAACAATTTTTATAATTTTTCAGGATTTTAAACAATTTAAGAAAAGCTAAATTATTTCAAAAGATATTTCGAAATTTTAGACGTTTCGAAAAGATTCGAAAACAATTTAAATCCTGAAGGATAATGATCAAATTTCTCAAGATTCCTGGGAAAATTTGAACTGATTTTATCATTTTAATTAATAAGACTTTTAAATATTTCAGAAAATTTCCAAATATGTCAACAAATATTCTGGGAGATTTTAAGTCCATTTTTTCAATTTTGCAGAAATAAAACAAACTTGGGAAAAAATTCGAATTATTTTGAAAGATATTGAAAGGCTCAGAAGTTTTGAAACAAATAAAAAAATTATTTGAAATTTCAAAAGATTAAAAAAAAAGATGTAGATTTTGAAGATTTCAAGAAAAAACTTTTGAAGCTTTTTAAGGATTTTAAAATGTTTCAAGATAATAGCAATAATTTCTTAAGACTACTAGGAAAGTTTTAAGTACATTTTTTTAAAATTAATTGTCAAAGAAAATTTAAAAAGATATCAAAACACTTACAAAACTTGCTAAAAATGTCGAAAAGAATCTGGAAGATTGTAAGGCAAATTTTTTAATTTTGAAAAATTTTTTAAATTTTTAGGAATAATTCGAGTCAACTTAAAAGATATTAGAAAATTTAAGAAGTTTTGAAGAGATTACAAATATCTGTAAACTTTGAAACATATTTTGTTATACTTCTAAACTTCTTGAAGTCTTAAATATCTCTTTGACTGACTTGAAATTTTCGTAAAACTGGGTAAAATCCTGTTAATTTTTTTTTTCTTTTTCGACTGAAAAATATTTTTTGAATTAAATATCAACTAGAGTAATAGCACCAATTCTTAGCATCCCCCCCCCCTCATTGTTGGCACCCCTCTCTGATTTCACAAATAATACCTTTTTATAGCATTCTTTGCCTCAATAATTTAATTCTAACATCTCTTTCACATATAATGCATACGTTAATTATTCAGTGCAATAAAGTATGTATCCAAAATAAAATAAATTCACTTCGGTTTTTGGCATGCCAATAATAGGGCTAAACCGCTATAAGGTGCCAAGAATGGGTGCTCTTACCTTATTACATTTTTCGTTGAAAATTCGTTTCTTTTGTTTGAAAAGTTAACTATTTATTTAAAAATTGAATTATTCTTCGCTTGAAAATATAACTATTTTGTTGAAAATTTACATGTTTTGTTCAAAATTGGTATTTTTTGGCATAAAATTAATCTTCTTTGTCAAAAAATCATCTTTTTGTTAGAAAATTCAACTGTTTGGATGAAAATGAACTTTTTTGTTTTATTTTATTGTAATTTTATATCGAAACATTGAAAAACGTTTGGTTTTATTTTTAAATCGTTGACAAATGTATAGTTTAAAAATAATTATATTTTACATTTGAACAAATTATTTAAACCAATGCTTACTTAAATAAATCATTTTAACCTGAAATATTCACGATTCCTTCAATAAAAGTTTAAGATTAAACAATCTTGAATCAAAAACCTTCAATAATTGAATAAATCCCAATTAAAAACTTGGAAGCTATAAATAAACTTTTTCACGGAAAAAAGTGGATAGTCAGATTCACTTTTATGCACTGTTAACTTGAATTTTACTTGTTCGCATTGTACAAGGTACAATTTGATGATCTTTTGATACTGTATGTGATAGTGATCTTAAAATAGACAAAAGCTAAATACAGCATTACTATGCTTCAAATTGTAAAAAGAAAGATTACTAGAACAAGCAGATACAGTAACTATTTAAAATAGTACGATTGAACATGTAAGCTGTTATAATAACTAATTTTCATAGTAAGCAGAGAATTGTGAGTTTGACTTTTGCAAGTAAGCTCGTTCTCCTTTTTTGCATTGCAATAAGCACTGAGCGAGATTGTCAGCCTTACTATTTGAAATGGTAAGTAAATAAGATCAGTAGCGCAAATAGAAACGTGCAGGCCCCCTCCGCAACTTTTTTAAGGAAGTCTGTTTAAAATTAAAAAAGAAGCATTTAAAACTAAAAATAAATTAGTTTTATAACTTAAAAGTGAGCATTTTCAAATTAAGGGCGCTTAAAATTTAAAATTTTTGAATCACACATTTTAACCCTTAAAGCACACTGTGGGTCACCTGGTAACCCAAGCATGTTTTTAACTTCATGATTTTTTCTAAAGCTAGAAATCTAATTTTTAGCCAATGCAACAATCATTTTTCATAAAGTTACTCCAAAAGAGTTCTTCGAAATTTTTCCAAGTCGAAGTGTCAAACCGCTTTTCAGAATTCTCTAAATTCCTTGAATTCTCTGAAATCCTTTATTTATCTGAATTCCCTGAAATCTGTAAATATTCTAAATTCCTGGAATATTCTAAATTCTCTGAATTTCTTTAATTCCCTAAATACTCAAAAATCCCTGAAATTCTCTGAATTCCCTGAATTCCTGCAAATCTCTTAATTCCTTTAATTCTCTGAAATCCTTGATTTCTCTAAATTCCCTGAAAGCCTTGAATATACTGAATTACCTGAATTCTTTGATTCTACTGAATTCTTAAAATACTTTTAATCCTCTGAATACCCTGAATTCCTTGAATATTTTGAATTCCTGTAATTCCTTGCTTTAAAATCCCCAAAATTCTCTGAATCCCTTGAATTCCCTAAATTCTCTGAAATCCCTAAAATACTCTGAACTGTCTGAAATGCTTCAATATTCTGAACGCCTGAAAATCTTCGAATACCTTGAATTCTCTGAAATCCTTGAATATTCTGAAGTCCTCGAATTCTTGAAAATCTCTGTATATCTCCTGAACGCCTTCATTACTTTAATTTTAAATTACTGAAATTCCTTAAGTTCTCTGAATTTCATGAATTAAGAATATTTCAGGAATTCAAGAAATTCCTCAAATTCTCTACATTTCCCAAATTCCTTAAAGATTCTGAATTCTCCTAAATCCATGAATTCCTACAATTCATCTAAATTCCTCTGAATTCCCGAAATATTCTAAATTCTCTGAATTCTCTGAAGCGCTCGAAAACACGAAAAATGATTGTCCAAGTGTCTCGTGATATTCAAATTTTAGAGTTCAAGTTCAAGTTTCGACACAAAAAAGTATAGAGGGAACTTAAAGAGTTGAAACAACTTCCAGCGAAAAATTGGTTTCTCACAATTGAAGGAAGATTCCTGGAATTTTTTAGATCAATTCATTAATAATTTGCGGAAATATCCATTTGGTAAGAAGGTACGCGACGGCTGTCCGCCCGCCCGTCCATCCGTCGTTTACCACTCCTACCTCATACAATATTTGCGCTACCTAGATGTCCTGGAGGGCTGAAAATTTTCTTGGATGTTAAGCAGCCGTAGCAATTTCGAGAAAAAATATTTTCATTTGCTTATGGTTTCTTTTTATCTTTTTATTAGTTGTTAAAAACTAAGAAAAAAAAAAAATTTGGCTACTTAGACCCCTATCATGCTGGAATCTTTTTTTTTTAGACCAAATTTCCTCGGTGCCGGCTTAAATTGGGGCTCTTGGCATGCAGGGCTTTAGTACTATTTTCGATATTATCTTTGTTCACAATTAAATTCTAAGTCAGAAATTTATCAATTTTAATTATTTAAACCAAATGCAAACTCATATGTGCCAGAGAGCGGTTCCCTGATAGATTTTTTGTCTTACTTTTTCCAGAATATGAGCAAAATATCTTCTTTACTTTACAAATAAAAAGACTGAAAATAAATTACACGGGGCTGGTTGGTTAGTTTTTCTGAGAATATTGTAAGGGGTCTCACAATTTTGGACGGTGAAGTATGTGTATTGTATGTACATGTAATAAGCTTTTCCTATATAGTACTCCGTATTTTAAAATGCATCAATTTCTCATTAGCTGAGAGAAACTGTTGAATGCCTCGAAAATGATTGGAGGGTCTGGTCTTCTTGATCTGAAATAGAGATTATGAAGAATTATGCAGAAAAAGAACGATCCTTCTGTTTACTGTTTTCAGGTGAATATGAGTGAAAAAGTATAGGAATGCAGTAGAATTATTCGTTGACCAATATAAATTTTTCAAATGGATTTTTATGTATGGTGCGGTGACTTCAGTGTATAATGTGACAATTATTTTGGCCTGCCAGTTTGGTACACAACATACTTATTGACTATTAGCCATTTCTAGGTAAGAAATAGTAATTTTTTTATATGTCAATATCTTCCTGTAATTTTTAAAAACCGATCCGTGAGTTTTAGTTATAGGTATGGATTAGTTATACATTATATAATGGCTATGCACGAAAAATAATTGTACTTTAGGAATGACCGGAAATGAGAAAAAATCGCTAATAATAACGAAACTACATTTTCATAAATATTATAGAACTTTTTCTAAGAGAATTAAAAATAATTTAGAAAGAATTCTAAAACGGGACAATAATTTTATTAACGGGAATCTTGAAAATTTCCGAAACTCAAGTCTACTTAAAACAAAGTAGAAAACTGAATATTTCACAAGCCGCCACGAAAATGAAAAAGACGTCGGAGTTCGGTAATTCCGAGGTCGTCGCGCCGTTTCCAACACGAAAAAAATATTCCGATTTATACAGAGGGCTTCAACAGATTTAAAGGAATTCAAAACATTCCAAAGTATATCCACAGATTTTAGGAATTTGAATGACTTTTAAAATATCGTAATATATTGTAATATATTGTAAGGAATTTCAAGAGATTCGGAGAGATTTTAATGAATTTTAATTGATTTTGAGAGATTTTAAGAATTTCCACGGATCTTAAAGGATTATAAGGAGATTTTTGTGGACTTTTTAAGATTTCAAGGATTTTCACAGTTTTTAAAGGGTTTTACGGAACTTCCAGAGATCTCAATCGTTTTACAGGGATCTCAAGAGATTATGTACGATAACCATGGAATTCGACAGAATTTCAAAGATTTTTTCCTGATAATTTTAAAAATTTTCTGGGATTTATAAAATTTTCAAATTTATTTACGGCCAAAACATGTGTTAATTAGCTTGCAGGCCATAATTTTTATACATTATTATATATAATTAAACATATAACATTTTTAAAAATATCTGTAGAGATTCAGGTGATTAAGGGGAAAAAAGTCAACTTTGTTGCCGATTGTTTTGTATTTTTATCTAATCGCAAAGCCTTATATTGTCAAAAAAATAAGTGGGTAGGCCTTGAGTTATTGATTCAGATGGTATTAAAAAAACTCTACAAAATAAATTATGTAACACACAGAACTGAGATCGAAAAAGGAACAAAAGTGACTTTCATGCAAAATTGCAAACTGCCCTTACGAAAAAATATTATAGGAAAATCAGTATCATCAGTATCATCAGTTCTTATCATTTTTTCGCAATTGTAGGAAATTCATTATCTAAAATCATTATATAGAAGAAGATTATAGAATAATGAGCAATGGAATAAAAAATTCAAAAATATTGAAGGAATTAATGCAAATAGTAGACAAACTACAAAGGAATTATTTATTATTGGACTACTCATAATCTCATGTGTAAGTACAAAAATAACGATTTTGCGCAAATAAACTTGCCACAGCAAAAATATGTATATTCCCTTGATATCTTTAAAATCGCTTGAAATTTCATTGAACTCCCTTGATACCTTTCAAAATATTTTTAAATCTATTAAAATATTTTAAATCTGTTAAAATCCGTGGAAATCCCTTAGAAATTCTTTTACCCCTTTTGAATTCCTTTGAGATCTCTCAAACAGGCAGAAATATCTAGAAATCATTATTTTTAAATCTGTTGAAAATAAAACAAATTAAATTAATTACTTTATTTTTTTAGAAATCTCTTCAATCTTTCAAAATTATTTTAAACTCCTTAAAATCATTGAAAATCCTACAGAATACTTTGAAATTTCTTGAATTCCTTCAAAATACATTGAAATCTTTAGTAATCGTAAAAATCCACTAAAATAAGTAGAAATCATTGAAAATCCCTTCAATATAAATTAAATTAAACTTATTCATTAAAGTTATCTAAAAAACTGTTCAAGTCAATAGAAATCTTTGATATTGTTTGAAATTGCTTAAAATTTAATTTATTTTCCAAAATGATCTAGAAATCCTTTAGAATCGAGCTTAAAATTTTTGGAAATCCTACAATATTCTTTGAAATCTCTCGAAATTACTTGGAATCTGTCAAAATAGTTGAAAACTTTGAAATCCGTAGAAATCCCTTGAAATTAAATCTTTGAAAATGCTACCAAATTCTTTAGGATTCCTGAAAATTGTACGAATCTCTTAAGATCCGTTGGAATCTGTTATAGTAGCTTAATATTTTCTAAATCCCTTGAATCTGGTAAAATTATTTAAAATACCTTGAAATCTCTGGAAATCCTACACAATTTTTTGACGTTCCTTGAAATTGTTTAAATTTCTTTAAGTTCTTTGTAATCTCTTAAAATAACTTAAAATCTTTAAAATCCTTTGAAATTTTGTAAGTTCTTCCATACCCCTTAAATTAATTGTTGAAATGCTGATAAAAATAATAATAATATCAATAATAAAACAAAATATCGGTGTGACTCGGTAAAGTTGTTCTGTATGTTGCAAGTAATCTTTATCCCAAATCAGAGTAAACATTACCCTTAGTTTCTCCTGTAAAGTGTTTATACCTCAAAAACTTGAAATTCGCTCAAAAAATGTGACCCAAACAAAAGATTGATGAAATACAAATATCTCAGATAACAATTTTCACCTCTTCCATACATCTTGCAAATATGCTACGTAATTAAGAAGGTCGAATGAGATAGCGAACAGTGTATATAGACTCTAATTATACACCAGAAAATTCAGTTGCTCACAAAATTGTTCACTGAGTAATTTCTTTATATTTAGAGAGAAAATGAAGTTTACTATTGGCCTGTTTTTAAAATTGGTTGTTTTCTTCACTTTTTTCGGTAAGCATAAAAATTTGTACTTAAAATTTAACCAAACCAATAAAATGTAACCACCCAACAAATTTTATCATTTGTACAAGTTTGTACCGAAGGGAAGGGAGTGAAATTTTTGGGTTGTGTGCGCTAACCATCTATTTCGACGAACCAAAAATAGTCTACTACAGTTTTGATATGATTTTGCACACCCTTTTCACTGCTTAAAAGTATTTATTAAACAAATAATTAGTAGACCTTCAAAAATGAGAGTAAAATATATTTATTTCTTTAAATAATTGTCCCAATTTCAGTTTTGAAGGTCAAATAATAAGTTTTTCAAAAAATGCTTACACTTTGCGAAAAGGGCGTGCAAGATCATATAGAATCTGTAATAGACAAACATTTTGTATCTATATTATAAGAATTTCACTCTGGCGCTTAGCGTGCTCTTATATAATGTAGAGACTTGGGACTTGAGATATTTGGATGAAATCAAAAGAGGTTCAAACTAAATTTTACAAGAAAATTCTGATGCTGCCAATCGGCACTCCAGGATACGCGGTTAGGACTGAGACGGGCAAGGTCCCCTCGGCCCTAGCAGTTCTAAAAGCAGCATTAACATGGACTGAAAAAGTACTGAGAATGCCTGATTCTAGGTTCTCGCTGCGCTGCCTTCAGCAAACTCAAAATATAACGGGTTTCTACAGCTTATTTTCTAATTTTCTTTATTGCATTAATCACGAATCAAAAAGATGCGAATTTACCATAGAGAGATTTTGCACTTGTTGTGGGGGACCCGATAAGGACGATGCATATCACTTTCTAGTGATTTGCTCAAAGTTTCCAAATTTACGAAATGAACATTCTCAAATTCTGGGTCGTAGGGTGGCCTCTAGGGACTTTTGGGCGAACATTTTGGCCTCATCAGATGCCACGACTTTAAAAAAGTAGCTGTTTACCTCAAAGAGGCGCTGGCGATTAGGGGAGGATTTCAATAATATATTTTATTACGTAAGACTCCGGAACCACTTGCATGATCATATTTGATCCCAAGCAAGATAGGACTAACATCACGATGCGAATAATTATATCCGAGAATAATGATTTAAGTATATCTGTTAGGAAACTACATTGATTTCTGTAATTTGTTTATGTAAACTTGAGCATGTAATTTAATCGAATAATTTTTTTTTTCAAACTTGTTCTCGGGTTAAAAAGAACCCAGTTTTCCATCATAGCCACGGAATAAGTCAAGTGACTGATGCGATGAGGATGTTATTAGTTAATTTAATACGATGTATGAAATCATTTGCGATGATGTTGTAGGTACAAAATTACGAGCATGGTGTAGTTTGCAGTTCGCCTTCTACCATTGTTATGCTTACACAGCTGCCGCGAGTGTTGACCAGCGTATTTTTTATTTGAATTTCGGCCGTGCTTAGTCGTTCAACTTTTTAGGACGAATAGAGAAAATCTTGCAAAATTTATTGGCGGAACCTGAATGGCAGTCGCCCCCAGGGGAACCCTGGCGGTAGCCGTCGAACCAAATTTTTATTTATATAAGATTTTTTTGTTATACCATTATATTAAGCCATATCTTTTTCGGGGTAAGCATGACTCTCTCGGTTCTAGCCGGGAATCAGAGAGTTCGCATGATAAGAATGAGGAAGGGAATTGTACGAAGCGGTATAGGAGGGGGGGGGGTATAGATTTTTAGATGAATCTAGAATTCCCGTGTTGTTTATTTAAATAACATGTTCGTTCCGTAACACTGCTCCGACCCAGGTGGCTGAGCAATCTCTTCAGCAATCACTTCAGGCGAAGTGTCACAAAGTCATTATGTAAAGCTCTCCACTCGGGCCCATTATTATCAAAGTTAAAATATGTATTGAACGAAAAACGTCAAATTAAACTTTAATTAACGTCAAAACGTCCTAATTAATATTTAACTTTAACGATTGATATTTCTTTTTACAGAATTAGGATATTCGATGCTGCCTCGAATGGTGATGAATACTTTTCGTCGAAGACTTCAGCCTCAAGAACCAAATCTCGCTAATCTTTATACGAAAGGCTTTCATGGTAAACCTATCAAATTATTCCCAAGTTTTACTTGGGTAGACTCAATGGATGGATACCGCGTTGCAATAATTGACATTGATAATTATGTTCGTGGAATATATACTCCACCGCCAGAAAGGGAACGAATTAAAATAAACATATATAACGAAACAGATAGACCTAAAATGGAGCAACAAGATAGCGACGATCATCCTGTAGATTTCATTTATGGATCACGCACTTTTCCTAATAACCATCCCATACTTGGAAATCCTAGACATAATTAAGTCAAGTAAAAAAAATTTCAATCAATTTTGTTTTGTGAATCAAAGTCAGATCAAAACGTTCTAAGATCATTTTTTGACTAAAAAATTATAATTTAAATGAATGGGATATCTGTATAGATTTTAATATCACATCTTAAAGTCCTAAATAAAAAAAATTATTATTAAACGACTTTATTGTTTATTTTTCCCTTGCCTTATTTTTTTATAACAGGTGTTATCAAAAAAGTTAGTTAACATATATTACTTCGTTTTTAAGGGGGAGAATAATATGAATGTTGGAAAATCTATTTGACATTTTTATAATAGATTAAGATTGTCAAACAGTCAAAATCCACTCAAAAATTAGCTTTTGAATTTCAAGGAAAGAAAGAATTAATTATTAATCAGGTCGAAACCATTATATTTGGATTCTTAAATTTGAAGTGATTGTTCATATTTTTTATCTGTCTGCTAGCTCAGAGATTATTTGAGCATAGCACTGACGTTTTAAACGATTTGTAAGATCAGTTTTCGTTTAAAACAAGAATAATATGAAAATATTGAAAAAGCAACTTTTTAAATTCTGATACTAACAATAAATAAACCAAATTTTCTTTCAGATATGATGGATCCTGGTATCTAGTATCCTTAAGAGTAAAGAAGCTGATCAAAATATTTTCATAAATTGTTATATACAAAGTATTTATCAGAAAGCCATATTCCTTACACAGTATGTTGTAGGCGATAATTTTAAGAGCAGGCTTAAAGATTTTACTACCTCATTTAGGTATTAAAATAATAGTTCGCGATTTACTGTGTTTATATAATGGAACGATATATGGGAATATAGTTAAAAGTTTGTCATAAGGACAACCGCGGGATTTCACTGAGAGCGGGTGCCACTCAGAAAAATTGAACCCGCTCCCGGCGAAATTGCGGTATTATTTCAGCCGTAACCACGCCACACGACCATGAGATAGGTGATTACACTCTGCATTCGACTCAATATGATGATCCGATAAAAGTCTCGTGCACCCTGAGTACACGGAGCGACCCAAAGACGACCGCCTTCTCCATTTTCCCCGCAATTATCTTAGCATTTTGTTGACACGCAGGGATGCTTTTCAGGTTATTTCCAGTGAAAGCTTGGCACCTCCAAGAGCACCGATGATCAGGACGACTAGCTTAACAGAATATTCCCGGTATAACCGTCGCAACTCCCTTATAAGGTCTTTATACCTCTCTTTCTTTTCATTTTCCTTGGCTGTGATGTTTTTGTCAGCTGATGCCGAAAATTCAATAACGAACATGGTTCGGTTCTCGAAGTCAAGGAGAACTATGTCAGGCCTCGAGTGCGCAACAGAAATAATGGTCGAGAATATGACATTCCAGTATATGCGGCACTTCAAATTTTCGACAATGGGCTCTTATGTCGACAGGAGCGTTTGGCGGAGTGTATATTAGGACTAATGCCGCAAGAGTAACAGAAATGGTAATAAAGAACTTTTAGTGCCGCGTTGTGCCTTTGGATGTACGTCGTTCCCGCATATGCTGAACAACTAGATAGTATGTGTCCTAGTGGCTCCGGGTGTGCGTGACACGCACTGCAGCTATCATCGGGAATGTCTTAGCTGAAAATGTAGCGACGAAATGCTAAATTTAAAATGACACCGCCATGACATGCCAAAATTAAACTCTACGTGCACGACGTCAATTCGGCTGATTTAAGGAAAGTAAACGTTAGCTCATACGACATCGACTGATCTTTCACATTTCTGTTGGAAGGTGCCGTGCATCTTCTTGTCGAGAAGCTTTTCGCGGAAGTTTTCCTCCAGTGCTTTCTTAATCCGGGCCTTCAGGAGTGAGCACTCGAGATGGATCAGATTTGTTGCATTTTGCTCACCCCTGATATTGAAGTCAAGGCCAAGTGTTCCAGCAGCCTCCTCCTTTGCTTTGTATAGAAATGCTCCTTTGCCTACTTCTTCGTGCTTTCTGACCATCTTAAGAAGAGGGTCTCGTCCATTTGCGACCATATGTGCTATACCCAAAATAATCCTGTTGTGAAGACATTCAAGATTCAGTATTCCGTGACCACCTTGACGGCGTGAGATGTAAAGTCGCAGAAAAGAAGACTTAAGTTGCATGCTTTTGTTCATGTCCATAACCTTTCGTGACCCGATATCGAGGTATCTGAGCTCGTCCATCGTTTATGGAACCACTCAAAATGAATAGAGTACTATCGGGACGGCAAGCATGTTCGTTGCAGATACTTTGTTCCCCGCCGACAGTTCGGAAGACCAAATCCGTCTGATGAGACATTTGTATGTGCTTCGGAGAGTATCCTTTATAGATGTTACGTCCTGAATGCGGCTCTGTGGCACGCCCAGGCATGTATAGGTCTCTCCAGCGCCAAAATGTCTTATAGCGCTTCTGTCGAGGAGCTCAGGGTCTTTCGATTTTCACGTTTACCGCAGAATTACCCTTCAGAATGGCGAATTGCGAGATATGGAGACAATAATGTGAGGCAAAAGAGGAGAAGACTCATGGTGTCGCCCTGAAAGACACCTCTCTGAAAGGTGACGTTGTTGGTTGTCACTTGATGCTTTCTAGATGAGATAGTAAATCTAGTTTCCCAAAGTGGCATCAATCTCTGTATGCACCTCACGATGTGCGGATGAACCTTAAAGCTTTCCAACAGACAGATGATTAGTCTATGGGAGGTTGAATCGAAAGCTTTCCAGTAATCACTCTAGGCCACCGATAGGTAGCGCTGGTAGGATGCTGTGTCTTTGCAGACACATCTATCGATGAGCAGGTTCTCCCGACATCCTGCTACGCCTTTTTTTGAGTCGCGTAGTGCGTACATCTCTCGCCACACAGGTCCGATAGTCCGAACAATCCATCTTTGGCAGGAGCAATGTGTGCCCTTCCACCAACCACTCAGAAATAGGCTCTTCCGACTTCTGATATGAGGTGCAAATGCAGGCCAGATGCTGGTGGGTTGAAAGAAACTTCTTTCGCCAGAAGGTCATGGGCACCATCTGGTCCCGGAGCGGAATAGTTCTTCATGCCTCTTAATACTTTTTTCATCTCCTTGGTAGTGATGGGTGGGCATTCCTACTCAGGTGTTATGAGGGCATTGCACAGCTCCTGGAAGCTATTTATGTTCTCTGAGTTTTCTTTCAGTGGATGCTAGACTTCGTAGACTTCTCTCCTAAATGCTTCGAACTGCTCTGGTTTGGCCGGATGGTCGACAGTAACTGAAGGATCTTGGAAGAGTCGAGATCGATCAGAGAAAAACTGTTCGTTTTCTCTGACCCACCTCTCCCTTCGATCTAAACGTCTCTTAGCGTCAGATAGTATCCGTATTCTGTCAAAAATGTGCTGCCTGGTGGTCAGCAGATTTGACTTGTTGTCTGTGTGATGACGGATCCGCAGTTAGCACGCGAACTGTCGAACCTTGGCGGTGAAATTCCTGCCATATCTTATGCAGTCAACCAAACACTGAATGCGGGACGCGTACTTTCTTGCCTATCCTATCTTTGCGTTGAGTTGATGAATTCGTCTTTTGGTCTTATAATCAGCCGTTGGTTTTGTTTTACGATTTGCATCCGCCAAAGCTCTCGCTGCATTATACACACTAAAATTGATAGTCCAGAGGTCGGATTCTCCGGAAAAATCTCCACGAAGCTCGTCATCCAGTTCAGCCAGATCTTTGGGCTTGAGAGAAACATGAATGTTGATGTTTCCCCGGGTCCTGAAGCATCGCTCTTCTTCTATTGGATGCCTGCCCGCGGTTGGTCTCAGTGTCGCCTTCTTTCTCTGTTGCCGGCTTGTTCTGATTGCGGTAGAGTAGGCGTTCCACTTACATAGCACCTTTTCCGTAGTTGTTCGGCATGTTTCGCAGACTTTAATGCGAAAAGTACGAGAACTCTGGGTTTTTCTCGCACCACAGATCATGCAATCGTACCATGTGACATTCTCGTTCAGGCGCCATACTGTCCGATCCATTGTCGGAAGCTCTGCGCGTTCGATTGTTTTCAACCGCACTTACTACAACTATGTTTGGTGTTATTATTGTTATTCCCATGACCAGTTAGGGAAAGGGGTTCGTCTATCCTTGTAGAGCCCTGTACGCAAGGATAAGGCTGCAAACTGTCAGAGGTCGCCGGGTATCCCTGAGTCACTGTCTAAGACACCTGAGCCAGGCGCCACTTAGCTTATTAATTATCGTAATCATATTCAGCCGAAACCTTTGGTACAGGGACACTCTATCCGCAACCCGAGGATATAATTAAAAAATAAGGTTAACAACCACCGCAGGGTCCCACTGGGAGAAACTGCCATATAAAAAATTACACCGGCTTCCAGTGTAGATGCGGTTTGAAACGATCGAACGCGCAGAGCACCCAACAAGGGGTCGGCAAACAGTGCCGATCACCCTAGAGTATGCTCATGCTCACGCTGTGGTGCCAGATACACCCCGAGCTCCAGCACGCTTCGCATCAATCATTGCTAAATCAAGTCGTCTACCTTTCGAAGAAGGAATATGTTCTCGGAGCGCTTCCCCAACCGCTTTATGAATAAGCCGCAGACCCAAGATCTGGCTAAAATAGATACCTTCCGAAGAAGTGAAAAAGCTCTATGGGGCACGAAGAACTTTTCTGTTGCAGAACCAGACGGTATCAAGAACTTCTAGTAAAAGAAGTTTACTTCTACACACCGACATCTCGCCCATATATACACCTTATATTTAAAGTCGGAAACGCCTTTTCCAGCTGTCCGCTGTCCTGAACGACAGGATTGTTCGTAGAGTTGAGTCTGTGTGAAGAGTGATGTACGAATAACGTACCTCGAAAAAATGTGTAGCAGGCTGCCGAGAAAACCTGCTAATTGACAGGTGCGTCTGCAAAGACGCAGCAGCCCATTAGCGCGTCCTGCCAATGGCCTGGATTGACTACCGAGAAGCTTTCGGTTCAACCTCTCATAGACTTATTATCTGTCTGTTGGATAACTTGAAGGTTCATCCACACATAGAGAGATGCATAGAGAGCTTGCATATCAATTCCTCCGATCCGCGATTATACATCTCACGCCGCCAAGGCGGACGCGGACTTCTGAATCTCCAATGTCTTTATAACCTAATTGTTCTGAGTACAGCTCACATCGGTGCAAATGGCAGATATCCTTTCCTAAAAATGATCAGGAAATACAAGATGATTGGCAAAGGAGCGTTTATTACAAATCCGCGGAGCAGGCGGCCGAGACCCTTGGTCTGAAATTTAACATCTGAAGTGAGGAAAGTGCATTACTCCGTCCTAGATGTCTTACTTGTAAAAGCCGAAGTAAAGAAAGCAGAGGTTGAAAAATTCCGCCAACAGCTACTCGACAAGAAAATGCACGTAAACTTCCACAGAAATGTAGAAAATCAGTCCCTGCCCAAGGAGCAAACTTTTACTTTCCTCAGATCATCAGGAATTAATTCAGTTACAGATTCTTTCATTTTCGCATGACAGGACGGTATCATTTCCAGCTTAGTATATTGTGTAGTATACTTAGACTTCGAGAAACGAACTATATTCGTGATCGAATTCTCGGCTCCGGTCGACTACAAGATCACTGCCAAGGAGAAGGAAAAGGAGGAGAGGTATCAAGACCTCAAAAGAGAGCCTCAACGACTATCCTTGTCATCGGTGCTCTCGGACGTGCCAAGCTATACTTGCTTTGTAACCTTAAAGCCATACCCGCGTGCCAAAAATACGCCAAGGCACTAGCGAGATGGATGCAGAAAGCTGACACCCTTGGGTCGCTTCGTGTCCTTAAGACAAACGGTCGTGAGACGCGGCCATAGGTGTGACTTACCGCGGTTTTAACGGGAGCCAGTGTCATTTTTTGATGACAGTTGCTCCCAGTGGGACCCTGAAGTGGTTGTTCAACCTTTTTTTAATTATATATAAACAACTTTACAGCACATATATTAACTAAAAAATTAAATATCTCAGTGATTCGTGGGATGTTAATGAGGGGGGGGGGGTAGAACGTTTTCACCAATCATGCCATTATATGCTCGTCCGGCTGGCCGTACAAAAAAACACTTCGATTTTTTGACACGTATATTTTCAGAATGTACTCCCTGCACAATTGTATAGTAAATCTAAAATTAATCAAATCATTATATATAATGATTTTTAAAATGGATTAAAACAGACATATGGTTAATTATAGATTTTTGTATTTTTTCTTCACCTACAGATGTACGGTAATATGTAATTCTTTTTGATAAATATTAAAAAATTATTTTATATACGAATTATGAAATTTATTACTTTTCTTATAAACAACCATTTTTTAAATTACTTTAGTTTTAACGAAAATGTACCAAATAGAGTTGTACATCTATTTTCAAGGGACAAAAAAGGCATGACTAATTATAATCAAATTAGATTTTGCTATTAACACGAAAGTAAAAACAGAAAAAAACAATTAAACGTTGTTAAATAATAATCCAAGCTATTTGTGATGAAGCTTAAATATCAAAAGTGAACAATTAGCATATTTTCCTCAATTTACTAAAAAAAAATTTTAATGCTAAATTTTTAGGTGAAATGTATATTGTATATTATACAATGCATATATCCATTAAATTATAGTAGGTATATAAAATACGTATATCGAAAAGTCTGAGCGATGATCTTGGCTGGTTTTATAATTTAAAATGAATTTATACTCTAAAAAGAACAAACACCAATTAAGTATTGTTAAATAAACAATTTTAAACCAAAATATATTTATCTTAAGTATATTTAGACTTCTCTTTTAAAATTCGTAACAATTGATAAAGCATCAATTTTCCTCGTTTTTACAAATCGATAATATAAATATCTGATTAATTTTGAGATTGACTGTACATGGAGAACATCCTTAGTTGTCCTTCAAATTTCAGTTCTTCTTGTCCAGTGCAGCGCACAGTAGGGGAAACATGGACAAAGTTCGCTAGTCGCCACAAATCTTTACCGATCCGAATGAAATTTTGTTTGAATACTCAGAAGACTGTCCTCTGTAACGTACACCTGCAGAGAAGGCAAAAAAAATTATTTTGTAAATATACATATAGAAGTGTATATCTTTTTATTCCTTATGTATCAGTCATAACGCACAGCAGTTAATAATGACTAAGCTTAAACTAAACTACTTTAATGCAAAAAACATACCACAAACCGTAAGTCCACAAACTCCAAGCCCACAAAACCCAACCCCACATGTCCCAAACCTAAATATCCCAAGCCCACAAATCCCAAGCTCACATGTCTCAACCCCACAAAACCAACCCCACATGTCCCAAACCTAAATATCCCAAACCTAAATATCCCAAGCGCACAAAACCCAATTCCACAAAATCCCAAGCCTACAAAACCCTATCCCACAAAACCTAATTTCACAATTAAATAGGGTATGTACGTAAGGTACAGAGTATTTACAGAGTGCATACTCCAGGTGTAGATTCGGAATTATCAAAGGGAATTCCCAGAGGCCAATGCCAATGCCAACGGGATTCCCCTTAGGAGCCGTTAAATCGTTCAAATATTACGTTACGCAAAGCTTTGGTAATATGAATTAGCTTTTTTTATTAATAGATGACAAATGGTAAAGTGTGATGTTATGCGTCTGAGTAAATAATTAATTATAAATAGAGAAAATGGTATAATATGACGTACTTCAGACCAGATAAACCTGAAGTATGTGATATTATATCTTTTACTGTATTTAGTATTTATAATGAATTAGCTTTACGATAATAATAAAATGAAGCGAATGAAAATATTTCTTGATGTGTATAATCACAATTAATATATTATTAATAATTGATAGTAATATTTACAACAAAGATTTCAAAAATGTCTGCTTTATTCTCCAACTATTAGATTTAAATATCTAATAGATATATCTCTTATCAATATCTCTTAGATTTAAATATCTGAATAATATATATATATATATTAAAAAAAAAGAGTTAAACAAAAAATGCAGAGTCCCACTGAGAGCAACTGCCATCTAAAAATGACACTGGCTCCCAGTAGGACCGCGGTAAATCACACTTATGGCCGCGTCTCACATCCGTGAGATGGGTGGTCACAGGACACGATGAAATCACAACAACAGGCCATCGAAACCCTCGTGTGTCTTGAGGACACGAAGCGACCCGAGGATGACAGCTTTCTACATCCATCTCGCAAGTGCCTTGGCATATTTTTGGCACGCGGGTATGGCTTTGAGGTTACGAACCAGTGATAGTTTCGCACCTACGAGAGCACCTATCACAAGGACAATTACTTGTACCAAATATTTTGGGTACAGTCGTTGCAACTCCCTTTTAAGGTCATCATACCTTTCCTCTTTTTCTTTCTCCTTGGCAGTGATGTTGTATTCGGACGATGCCGAAAATTCGATCACGAATATAGCTCGTTTCTCGAAGTCTTGGAGAAAAATGTCAGGCGTCGAGTGTGCAACGGAGACTCCTGTCCGAAAATCGTAGTTCCAGAAAATTTGGCACTTCTCGTTTTGGACAATCGACTCTATCTCCCTTGGAGCGTTCGGCAGGGCAGGGTCGCGGCCAACACCGTAAGAGCGACAAAGATGGTAATAAAG